>CAUYLG010003813.1:0-30456 GCA_963573385.1 Cacajao melanocephalus
GATTTTTTTTTTTGAGAAAAAAAGGTGACTCCAGCCTGTCACCCAGGCTGGAGTGCAGTGGTGCAATCTTGGCTCACTGCAACCTCCGCCTCCCTGGTTCAAGTGATTCTTCTGCCTCAGCCTCCCAAGTAGCTGGAGCTACAGGCACAAGCCACCACACTCAGCTAATTTTTGTATTTTTTTGAGACAGAGTTTTGCTCTTGTTGCCCAAGCTGGAGTGCAATGGCGAGATGTTGGCTCACTACAACCTCTGCCTCCCGGGTTCAAGTGATTCTCCTGCCTCAGCCTCCTGAGTAGCTGGGATTACAGGCATGTGCCACCACACCCGGCTAGTTTTGTATTTTTAGTAGAGACGGGGTTTCTCCATGTTGCTCAGGCTGGTCTCCAACTCCCAGCCTCAGATGATCCGCCTGCCTCGGCCTCCCAGAGTACTGAGATTACAGGTGTGAGCCACCGTGCCCGGCCTAATTTTTGTATTTTTTGTAGAGATGGGGTTTTACCATGTTGGCCAGAATGGTCTCGATCTCTTGACCTCATGATCTGCCTGCCTCCCAAAGTGCTAGGATTACGGGTGTGAGCCACCTCACCCGGTCTAAAGACAGTTTTTCCTTGGAGTGTGGCGGGAGATGGTTTTGGAATGAGACTGTTCCACCTCAGATGATCAGGCATTAGTTAGGTTCTCATAAGGGGACTCTTGTAAGCATGTAACCTGGATCCCTCGCATGTGCAGTTCACAATAGGGTTTGCTCTCCTATGAGAATCTAATGCCACTGCTGCTGTGACAGAAGGTGGAGCTCAGGTGGTAATGCTTGCTTGCTTGTCTGTCACCTCCTGTTGTGTGGCCCAGTTCCTAACAGGCCACTGACTGGTACTTGTCTGTGGCCCAGGGGCTGGGGACCCCTACCTTACAGCCTCCAGAGGGAGTACAGCTCTGCTGACACCTTAATTTTGCCCCAGTGCAACAGATTTTAGGCTTCTGGTCCTTAGAACTGTGAAAGAATACATTTCTGTTTTAGAGAGGTAGCTCTTTCTTTTTATTTATTTATTTCTTCTGAGACGGAGTCTCGCTCTATCACCCAGGCTGGAGTACAGTGGCATGATCTCGGCTCACTGCAACCTCCACCTCCCAGGTTCAAGCGATTCTCCCGCCTCAGCCTCCCTAGTAGCTGAGACTACACAGTGTCCAACTAATTTGTATTTTTTTAAAAGTCTAATTTGTATTTTTTTTTTTTAAGTAGAGACAGGATCTCGCCATGTTGCCCAGGCTGGTCTTAAACTCCTGGCCTCAAGTGATCTGCCTGCCTGGAGCTTCTGAAAGTGCTGGGATTACAAGTGTGAGCCACCGCGAATTTCTGTTTTTGTTTGTTTGTTAAGCCACCAGGTTTGCAGCAATTGGTTATAGCAGCCACATGAAAGAACTACAGATGGCTTTGGGGAAGAGTTGGGGGTCACTGGAAGGACTTAGGGCTACGTTGGGGGTTATCAAGGGCAGTTTGAGAGCATAATTAGAGGCTGTTAGAAAGCATTTGGGTGCAATTGGAGCCATGAAAGGGAAAATTGAGGTGGGCTTTGGAGAGTCATTGGAGGGTGGATGGGAGGTATAGTCGGGAGACTGGGAAGGTAAATGGGGAATGTTTACAGGTAGCATTGGGTGCTATTAGAGGGCAGTTTAGGCTGTAGTTGGGAGTTCTTGGAGGGTGGTTTGGGTGATATGGTTGGGAAAAATCGAAAGATGTTTTGTGGGTGTAGTTGCTTGTAATTTAAGACAAGGTTGGGGCCAGGTGCAGTGGCTCATGCCTGTAATCCCAGCACTTTGGGAGGCCGAGGTGGGAGAATCACCTGAGGTCAGGAGTTCGAGACCAGCCTGACCAACATGGAGAAACCCCCATCTCTACTAAAAATACAAAATTAGCCAGGTGTGGTGGTGTATGCCTGTAATCCCAGCTATTCAGGAGGCTGAGGCAGGAGAATCGCTCGAACTGGGAGGCGGAGGTTTCAGTGAGCTGAGATGGTGCCATTACACTCCACCTGGGTAACAAAAGTGAGACTCTGTCTCAAAACAAAAGAAAAAAAGAAAGAAAAAGACAAGGTTGGGCATGGCAGTCAGTGAAGAGGGGTTTGGGGTTACAGTCTGGGTCTGTAGTTCTGGGACCAAAGGAAGGTTTGTTAGCGGGTAGAGGCATGGTTGGGGCTGTTGGAAGGGGAATTTTAGGGGTGGGGTTTGTAGTTGTTGTAGAGTAGAGTTAGGTTTGGGTATTATTGAAAAGACACTTTGGGGATATTCTTGGGAGTTGATAAAGGGCAGTTTGAGGATGTACAGCGAACTCTGTTGGAAGGTGGTGTAGCGGTAAAGGTGAGGCTTGGGAGGGTAGTTTAGTGATGATATTTGGGGATTATAGAGTGGTCTGTGGTACAGCTGGTGGGTATGGTCCAGGGTGTAGTTTGGGGGTCTGTTTTGAAGTCTGGATGTCAGAGGGGTGTTTTGAGTTGTGATTGAGGAGCTATTGGTGGGTAATTTGGAGAGAAGTTAAAGATCATTGGATAGACTACTGTTCAGCAATAAAAGGAACAAACCACTGTTACATGCTACCACATGGATGAACCTCAAAAACATCAAGCTAAGTGAAAGAAGCCAGACACAAAAAATCCACATATTGTATTTTTTTTTTTAAAGATGGGGTTTCACCGTGATGGCCAGGCTGGTCTTGAACTCCTGACCTCAGGAGATCCAACCACCTCAGCCTCCCAAAGTGCTAGGATTACAGGCATGAGCCACCGCACCTGGCTCACATATTGCATTTTAAAGAAATGTCCAAGGAAAGGAAATTTATAGAGACAGAAAGTAGATTAGTGATTGCCTATGGTTGGGAATGAGAATGGGGATTAACTGCATTCAGTCATGAGGGATTTTTTGGGGGTAATGGGAAATGCTCTAAAACTGGGCTATAGCGATCGTTACACACGTCGGCAAATTTATGTATTTATTTATTTAAGACGGAATCTCACTCTGTCGCCCAGGCTGGAGTGCAGTGGCACAATCTTGGCTCACTGCAACCTCCACCTCCCAGGTTCAAGCGATTCTCCTGCCTCAGCCTCCCTAATAGCTGTGATTACAGGCGCTCACCATCACGCCCGGCTAATTTTTGTATTTTGAGTAGAGACGGGATTTCACCATGTTGGCCAGGCTGGTCCCGAACCCCTGACCTCAGGTGATCTGCCCACCTCGGCCTCCCAAAGTGCTGGGATTATAGGCATGAGTCACCATGCCCTACCTCACTTTGGTAAATGTACTAAAATTATTGAATTGCACACTTAATTGTGGATGACTTTTATGGTTCATGGTACCATAATTTTTGGCACAGAATTTTATGGTACATAATTATTATCATTATTAATAATTATTATCATTATTATTTTTTGAGATGGAGTCTTGCTCTGTTGCCCGGGCTGGAGTGCAGTGGCACCATCTTGGCTCACTGCAACCTCCACATCCTGAGTTCAAGCAATTCTCCTGCCTCAGCCTCCTGAGTAGCTGGGATTACAGGTGTGTGCCATCATGCTTGGCTCATTTTTTGTATTTTTAGTAGAGATGGGGTTTCACCATGTTGGCAAGGCTGGTCTTGAACTCCTGGCCTCAGGTGATACACTCGCCTCAGCCTCCCAAAGTGCTGGGATTACAAGTGTGAGCCACTGTCCCCAGCCTGGTACATAAATGATACCCCAATTAAGTTGTTTTAAGAAAAAAATCACTGAGGGTGCTTTGTAATTTAGGTCACTTAAGTATGATTTGGGGTGCACATAAGTCTTTAGAGGGCTTGGGGGACACATTTGGGGCCACTGGAGTATGATTTGGGGCCCAGTTGGGTAACTACAGCAGGATGGTTGGTGGCTATTTGGAGGTACAGTTGAGGAGTGTTGGAGAGTGGTTTGAGGTGCAGTTTGGGTAGGTGGAGTGTGGTTTAGAGGTGTAGAGGGTGCTGGAGGGTAGCTTGAAATGCAGTTGAAAGACCACAGAAAGTGTAGTTGGGTTATACGGCACAGTGATAGGGCTGTTGGAAGGTAGTTTAGTGGGGATACGAGTGGAGGTCAATGAAAGGTGGGTGTGTGGGAGGGGCCCATGGAACAGGGTTCGGAGATAGTGTGGGTGACTGTTGGAATTACTTTTCGGTGCAGGTGAGGCCCACATTAAGGGTAGTTAGGAATGTTTGGGCTGATGTTGGGGGCTCTTGGAGAGCCATTTTGGGTAAATGGAGTATGGTTCGGAGGGTACATGGAGAGGGGTTTGGGGTCAATGGAGGGTGTTACGGGTGCACATTGGAAGTAGGTAGCAGGTGATTTGGAGATGCTGTTTGGAGGGTAATGGTTTCGGGGCTGATTGCAGATGGTTTGGGGGAGCAACTTGGGGGTAGGTAATGTAAGGTAGTTTACTGCTACAGCTTGGGTGTCCTTAGAGGGTGAACTGGAGGTACTGCTTGGAATCAACACACAGTAGTTTGGGGATATAATTTGGAGGATGATAGACGGTGGTTTGGAGTGCATTTGAGGGACAACAGGGAGAGTAGCCGGGGGAGTTTACAGATGTGGGGATAGCTTACAGAGAGCAGTTTGGGGTATTGCTTGAGGGTCCCTGGGGAATGACTTGGGGTAAGGGGCGCCAGTAGGCTCCCTGAGGGGGCGTGGCCTCGGCCGGGGAGGGCTCCGCCGCCCTAGAGAAAGAGTGTGCGCACGCGCTCCTAGCTTGTTCGCTCCTGGCGCTCCCAGGGCGAGAAAATCGAAGACCCGAGCCGGCGCCTGCGCACTTCGTATCCGCCACTGCTGTGGTCTCGCGCCCCGCCCCCCGGTCCCCCCACCCACTAGGCTCGGCTGAGCGGCGGAGGTGGCCGTGCCGCTGGAAGCGGACAGACCCGAGTTAGAGGTGGGGGCGGGGGTCCACCGCCCGCGGCCGGGCCGGCGCTCCCCTCCCGCCCTCCCCGCGACCCCCGTCTGGCCCCCACGGCTAACGGTAGCGCAGCCGAACGCGGCCCACGGGCAGGGCGCGGAAGGGGAGCAGGCGCGCTCTCGGGGACGAGCAGGGCGCAGCGAGGGAGGGGCGCTCCCACTACCCCGGCCGGCCGACACCGACCCCGCCTACCGCGGCGCGGGGACCCTCGGTGAGTAACCAGCCCCGCCTGCGGAGTAAGGGAGGGGACAGGGTGGGGTGAGGGCCCGGAAACGCCGACGGGGCGTACCTGCGCGCGCACTCGGGACGTATGACCCCGTGGCCTCAGTCCTGACCCCTTCCGACCTGACTACATCTCTTTTAAACCTCAGCCTCTGCTGGCCTTGGCGTCAGGACCTTCCGTCCGAGCCCTGACCTAATCATATTCTGGCCTGGTGAGATCCTCAACCCCTGTTTTGTCACCCTAAATCCAGTCCTGAACCCAAACCCCATCCAGTTTTGTCCTGGGGACTTTGACCTGACCCCTATCCTTGCCTTACCCTGTCTCATCTCTGAAGCATCTTGCCCTATCCTGATGCCCAACACTCACCCCAGTTTCTGTCCTGACGCGTGACCTGTCTGTTCCCTAAACTCTTATCCAGTCTCCGAACCTCTTCCAGTCATGTCCTGTCCCCCTAATCCCAATCTGGTCTAGTTCTGTCCAGAATTAGACTTCTGTCCTTTCTCTGCACCCTATATGATATCCTTTCCTATATACTCCTGATCTGCATTCTGGCTCACCACCTTTAAATACCCTCCCCTGTCTCCTGCCTTGTCCCTGCCCCTGACTCTGGTCCTGTTTTTCCCTCTTTTCTTGTCCCATCACCATCCTCATTCCTATCCTCATTGTGTCCTGGTCTTTTCCTGTTCCTGACCTCCATCCTGAACCTGCCCTTTTCCCTGTCCCCTCCTTTGACCACTGGCTTAGCCTGTCCTAGTCAGGTCTTCTAACTGCTGTTCTATGTTAACCCTGCCCCCTGCCCCGCTGTTTTGTCTTATTCTTGTACTTTTTCTCTGACCCTTGTCTTGAACCTCACCTCATCCCATCCCCTGGCCAGCGTCCTGGCTCATTCCCCATCCTGCCCCTTGACCTCCATCCTGCGATAACTCTGGTTCTGTCTTGTCCCCTATGTTCATTCCTGTTCTGTCCCTTCCCATCCCAGCCCCAGGCTGTTCTCCCCCTTACCATGCCCTTCCACCCTGTTCAGATCTTCTTCCTTCCTAAAATCCTCTTGCCATCCCTTCTGAACCCAGGACAGGGGTCCCATTATATCATGCCCCAAACTTGAAGGTTCTGCTGTTCCCAGGACTTCTGAAGTACATCCCAAATGCTTCTGTTAGCAAGAGCAAGCAGCCCTGTGCATCCTGTGTGGCTGATGGGGTTTTTGTGTGTGATCTCCCCTACCCCCACCCTAGTGATCACACATAGAGCTTACATTTCTCCTCCTGCCCCAGGAGGGCATGCAACTGTTCCTACGCCCCTGTTCTCTGCAAGCGTGAAAGAATACCCTAAATTATTCAGTGATTCTCTGGGAGTCTGAGAGGTCTGGGTCATGTTTCCAGCCTTGCTATGTTGGGGACTGCCTCATGTTGTGGGGAAGGGTTGAGAAAATATGAAGGGATGAGGGACCCAGGGGTATGTATGAATCTTCTAGGCCATGTTACCTCTATTCCTTGGTCTTGATTCTGGGTCCATGATCCCTGGTTTCCCGGCCTGAAAAAGAAAAGGTCTATTCTAGGCCAAGGCTTCAGAACTTGGTATAGAGGAGGGATGGGGTCAAGGATTCATCCTCCTTCTCTCAGCAGTAAGCAATAAAAATCTTGGTGCTAAGTCCACCCCACCTCTGTGGGGCTTGTCTGTGGGGAAGAAGGCCAGGCAGTCACTGGATGTAAGAATCAGGCCTGTCCAGTAGTAACAGTGACAACAACAATAATGCAGGGTTCCCTCATTGTCTGAAGCTCCTTGATTCTGAGGATGATGGGGAGAGCTTGAATGGCTAGAGGGCAATGTGTTACTCAACTAGGTTTCGTTCCTGCATTTCTCATAGAGAGTAGTGAGTTTGAGTAACAAGATGCCAGACCTATCTTATTTATCCTGAACATCTATCCAAACCTGTTGATAATGACACAAGCATTTCTCACTGTCCCAATCTATTTGGTACCTGAATTCTGAGAGGGAGAGTTTCCAAAGTTCAGACAGTGAAACCTACCGAGTTATCTGAAGGTATTTTCTTTTCACATCTTGCATAGTGAGTAGGGAAAATCGAGATAATGAGGAATAATGACTCTAACTCAAAAATATATCCAAATCTATGAACTTTCCTGAGCTCCAGGGACAAGAGTTGGGAAAGTGAGGGTACCCTGTTATGTAAATATATTTGGTTCCTGCATTTTGCCTGGAGAGTAAGGAAAGTTCAAGAATGAGGGATACCATATCTCTAAAATGTTTCCAAATCCATTCAGTTCTTGCATTTGGATGGTGAGAGTTCAGACAACTTCTCTGAATGTATTTGGTTCCTGCATTTTTGATGTTGAGAAGGGAGAGGTTGGATCATAAGGGAAAACAGCTCTGTTTCAAATATGTCTCATTTGGTGAGCAGGGAGGTTCTGTGTCTGGATAGCAAGTAGAATTTGGAAGCTGAGGGATACCAGTTCTGTCTCAAAAATGCATCTGAATATACTTAGTCCCTGATTTTGGATAGCAAGAGTTCAGACAAGTTATCTGAGGAAAAACAACGTTTCAAATATATCAAGTGAGACCGGAAGGACACCAGCTCTGTCTGGAAAAAATGTATCTGAATGTATCTGCTTGATTTTTGACTTTGTATGGGGAAGAATGCTTGTAACTGTGACAGCCAACATGTACAAAGCTCTTAGCAGGCACTGTCCTGCACAAGCTTTAAATGTATTAACTGATTTAATGCTTGCAATAGCCCCGTGAGGTACATACTGTTATCATCGTCCCCAATTGACAGAGAGGCACAGAGAGGTTAAGTGTCTTGTTCAAGCAGTCACACAGACAGTAAGTGGCAGAGCTGGGTTGAATGCCAGACTCACCATTTACTAGTGATGGCAGCGTCACGTGAGCCCCAGGACCCAGCTAGCGTGGGGCTTAAATGTTGGGTCATCTTCGAGGCTGTTAAAAGTTATGGACCAGGGCAATGATGTGCGCTAGTGACTCTGCCCCATTTGTCTGCGTGGCCCAGGAGGTCCGGTTACTTGCTCTCCCCAGTTACCCCTGCAACAGCCCACCTCTGCGTGAGTGTATTAATTGTTGTTAGTAACAGTCATTAATGACATGGTGTGTTTCCTTGCACTTTGAAATGCCTTTCAGAGTTACTTGGCCTCCATGGTCTCTGTAACCACCTTTTACCCATCTTACAGATGAGGAGACCTAAGCTTTAAGGCTCAATCCACATTGCCAGCCAGATTCTCATCCCTCTTGGCTCTGATTTTTTTTTTCTTTTTGAGATGGAGTCTTGTTCTGCTGCCCAGGCTGGAGTGCAGTGGTGCAATCTCGGCTCACTGCAAACTCTGCCTCCCGGGTTCAAGCGATTCTCCTGCCTCAGCCTCCCTGGTAGCTGGGATTACAGGCATGCACCACTATGCCCAGCTAATTTTGTATTTTTAGTTATTTTTTATTTTTAGTAGAAGTTTCTTCATGTTGGTCAGGCTGGTCTCGAAATCCCTACCTCAGGTGATCTGCCTGCCTTGGCCTCCCAAAGTGCTGGCATTACAGGTGTAAGCCACCGCACCCAGGTGGCTCTGATTTTATTATTGTCCTTCTTCCCAACATCCTTGGTGGCCCACAAGAGGTGGGAGAGGCTGTGGCCAAGAGGACACTCCCCGCTAACACCCAGTGCCCACCTTACTGCTGCTGACCTCTACCAGCCCCAGGCAGTGAAGGAGGGGGCGATGAAAGGGGCCTTTGTGTTCCATGCTGGAAATCTCACACCCAGGAAGAAAGGTGGGCAGGGATGGCGGGAGGCCTTAATAGTGTGAGTCTAGGGCACAGCTGATTCAGAGCGAGCTCCTCTCTAGCCCCGGCCCACCTGCAGCTTTCCTCACTCCACGTCATGGTGTGGGCTGTTGCAGGGGGCTGGGTGGGGCTTGGGCCCTGGGCCCTGGGCCCTGAAGTCACAGAGCAGGTGGTCCTGAGTGGAGCACAGGATGTGTACTGTGTGCTGGGACAGGCCTGGAGCCCAGGTGGTGGTGGTGGAGGTGGGGGACAGTACATCGTAGGGACTCAAGGCTCTCATTTCCTTCTCTGGCATGAAGCCTGACTCTCCGAAGGGGAGAGACCCAGCATGGATGTGAAGAAGCATGAGCCCCCTTCCCTACTTCTCCCCGCTTGCAGGAGTAGCCTCTGTCTGCCTCCTAGCCAGGACCCAGCCCCCAGAAATTCTGATTCCACCTGCTCTTCTGTCACTGTGATCTGAATCAGGCCTCTTCACCTCTCTAAGCCTCAGCTTCTAAATCTATAAAATGGCTGTGAGGAGGCTGGGTCTGTGCCATCCTCCTACATTTGTAGGGACCAAGAGGGGTCAAAACCCACGAGTGTTTTGTAGGGCGTAAGTTGTGCTTGGTTTATTGAAATTATTTCTTCTAGAGCCACAGAAGGTGGTGGGATCTTGAGACCTGGCCTCTCCTTAGACAGGTCGACTTCCTCTGTCCCCAACTTGGGAAACTATTCCCCAGTGAGGGTGGAAATTGCCCCAAGACCTTCTACCACTGCCTTGCCCTGGCAGGAAAGGGTAGGGGCCTCAGAATATGATGCTTACTGCCAAGAGACAGAAACCCAGTATCCACCCGAAGCCTCCCATGTACTTTACAGCTCTCCACACCTCTATGGCCCAGATCCAAGGTGCCCCTTGAGTGGGCAGGGTCTAATTCTCTGGGAATTTGGGTAGTAGGAGAGGCAGCTGCTACTCCCACCAGTCTCAACCCGTCTTCCCAGTTTTCTGCTAAGTGTATGGGGTGAGGAGGCACATGCCTCCATGCCTGGCCAATGTTTTAATAATTGTTTCATAGAGATGAGGGGGTCTCACTATGTTGCACAGGCTGGCCTTGAACTCTTAGCTTCAAGCGATCGTCCCATCTCGGCCTCTCAAAGTGCTGAGATTACAGGCATGAGCCACCCTGCCTAGCCCAGGGTGTTTTCTTAGACATGCTGGGCACCCTGAGCGGACCTGGCCCTGAGACTACCCCCAGGGGTTGCCCTAGTCCTGGTGACAGACAGGCAAGGGTTAAAAGGTGTGGGACGGCCCAGTTCCTGGCCAGGTAGGCTGGGCCATTACCTAGTGGGAGGCGGCCAAGGCATCTGCCACTGCTGCTCACTGCCACTACCAGCCGGAGCCAGGGCCTGGTCTAGACAACTATTTTTGAGGTATCTGAGGCAACCCCACAGCGCTCTCTGGCATTGGTGAGCACCTGGGAGCAGTGGGCCTAGGGCGTGAGGGGGACGAGGGCATTGGGGAGCTGGGGCAGGGTGTACTGAAGTTCCCTTCGTAAGAGAGCCAGGTCTGTGGGAGAGGCACACCAACAATTCAGGGCAGGGCAGGAGGGGGGCAGCGAGAACGGAGGGCCTGAGGAAAGGGGCAAAGCCCAAAAAACACCAATTTCCTTTCCTGGCACTGAGCCGGTTCCCAGCCGGAAATGGACGAGGAGGGATCAGGGAAAAGAGAAGTATGAGTCCCCTCTTCTCCACCTTATCCCTACTTCCTGTCTTCTCTGCCAGGAGTAGCCTCTGCCCTCCCTCAGCAGCTCCCCCCTAAGAAGGACCTGACTGAGTTACTGAGAAACCATTACTCAGGCACCTGTCTGCCTACGCCCGATTTGTTCACTACAGTGGAGGAAGGGGGGGCTCCCAGACATTGAGAGTTTGTATTTGCTCAGATAGTGACAGGATGTGGAAATGCGCCCCCCCAAGTGTTGGGGTGCCACCCAGGTGAGGTATCTTGGTTGTAAACAGTCATTACAGCCAGGAATTTCTTTCTCGGCTGTGGTGTCAGAATGGCAGACCTGAAAAACCTGCCAGGCCCGCCTCTGGGTGTGGGGGTGCCCTCTGCCGCTCTCCCGCTGCAGCTCGTCCCTGGGACAGGATAGGGGCCATGGGGTCACTGGTAGGGGGAGACCTGGGGTTGGAGTGGGGGTGTGCTTTCTCTCCATCTGGGTGGGGACGAGGCAGCTCCAGGCCCCGTGGCAAGTGTGCAGAGGGCAGGTGAGCGGAGGCAGAGGTTTGGGAACTGGGTGTGGGGGTGTGGGGCGTTGACCCTGTGTGTAGCCTGCCAAGTGACCCCATGACTCATGCTCTAGCTATGTCCCCTGAGGTCTGGCTGACAGGGAGGAGTTGGGGTTCCTGTGTGGACCCTGTCTTGACTTCCAGGATATTCTGAGCTCCTAGAGAAGAAAGGATTGGCTGGGTGCGGTATCTCACGCCTGTAATCCCAGCACTTTGGGAGGCCGAGGCGGCTGGATCACCTGAGGTCAGGGCTTTGAGACCAGCCTGGCCAACATGGTGAAACCCTGTCTCTACTAAAAATGCAAAAATTAGCCAGGCATGGTGGCGCACCCTTGTAATCCCAGCTATTCTGGAGGCTGAAGTGGGAGAATCGCTTGAACCTGGGAAGTGGAGGCTGCAGTGAACTGAGATTGTGCCACTGCACTCCAGCCTGAGGGATGGAGCCAGACTCTGTCTCCAAAATAAAAATAATAAAAAAAAAGGATTGAAGCAGCCCAGCATGGGATTGGGATTGGGACCAATGCTGGCAAAGGGGACCATGGATGGAGCTGGGTTCCTATGGGGGTGGAGGAAGGTTCCAGGGAGCCCTATGAGAGTTCCTCAGGCCTAAAAGGGGCCTGGGAAAGTTGGAGCCCCAGTAAGCTGGGGTGTGGAGAAACTCCTGCCATGCTGGGAAATGTCAGACCTTAGATGAGTGGGGATGTGAATGCCTCTGCTGGCGGCTGGGTTTGTCAAAAGGCTTTAGGGACTGATTCCCACCCCTCCTGTTGAAGGCAGGGCACCACTGCTTCAAGAGAGGGGTACAGGCCCTATGGGGCAGGTAGGAGGACTGCAGAGAAAACTGACACCTTATAGGCAGCTTGGCCTCACCCCACAATATACAGATGGGGAAGGGGCTTGAACCTATGCCTCCTTGGTTGGCTGGGTCTTCCTCACACCAGGCTAACATGTCATGACAAGCTGCCGATTTCAAGGTAGGTGATGATGGGAACTCTGTGGCCCCATAAAACCCTCCCAGTCACCTGCCATTGAGGTTAGGCCAGGTGGTGGGAGGTGATGTCACTCGGCTGCCCAGCTGGGCACTGAGCAGGATGTGGAAGGGAGGGAGCAAACTCCAAAGGAGGGGACAAGGGCAGGGCTGGTGGCCAGCCAAGGCAGGCTCCATGGTCAGCAGAGGCATTGGGGGCGGAGAAGGAGGCAGGAGGCAGGTGGTTTGTTATTTGCAGTTGTGGACTTTACTTGTTACAAATCCCAGCAGGGGGACTTCGCTAGCTAGGCTCAGGACAGGCTGGCGTGGGGAGAGGGGCTGGAGGGACCCTGGGTCAAGTGAACACTCTCCTTGCTGCACTAGAGCTACAGAATGGAGTTGGGACAAGCACAGACCCACAGATCTGGGCTTGAGCCCTGGCTCCACTGCCTCCTCATTCGTTTACTCCGTCTTTTATTCATTCACCTGGCACCTATTCATTGAGCACTTGCGTGTACAGCTGTGTTCAGGGTGCTGGCGATGCTGATGAAAATGGGACAGATAATGTTTTCTGTCCTCGTGGCTATTCCCAGGAGGCATAATCTCTTGTTGGACAACCGTTTGTGAGTGGATATAACACAGGGGCCCCCTGTGGAAGTGATATTTAAGCTCTAGAATGATAAGTGACGTGAAGGGGCTGGGGTGGTGACAGGTTGAAGAAAGCATTTCAGGCAGCAGCCACAGCCAGGGCAAAGGCCCTGAGGCCTGAGGGACCAGGGAGCTTATGAGGAAGTTGGTGGAGTTGGAGCAGTTCTCGTGAGCAAGAGTATAGGTCCAGGGGGTGGGCCTGGGTTATGTCTGTGGCTATGGGCCAGTTATTTCACCTCTGTGCCCTCCTCTCTTCATCTGTAAAATAAGAGTATGAATCTTCCCAGGTGGCTGTGAAGATTCAATGTGGCATTTGTAGGTAACTGTTGCAGGCAACCAGGTGCTGACTGCGTACCTGTTGTTCTTATAGTTGGTTGAATCTGTCCCATTAATTCTCCCTCCCCAGGCAAGACTCCTGGCTGTGACCCATGGGCCTCTGAGGAGGCGTTGTAAGTCTGCCCAGCTCCCCACTTGCTGTGCTCCCACTCAATGCGAAGGGAACCAAGGTACCAGGGCCAAGTGGGTCCAGACATCCACACGGATTCTGAAAGGGCAGGTTAAGCAGGCACGTGGGGCCCAGGTTACCCCATATTCCCCACTGTGGCATGGGAAGCTGGGAAGGGCTGGGGGTTGGGGTATCATGGGACATGCTTCCTAATGGCTCCTGTGTGTCACTGCCAGACTTTGTCCAGCCATCAGCCACGGCCTCTCAACAGCACCAAGATGGAAGTCAAAGGTCAGCTGATCAGCTCTCCTACCTTCAATGCCCCAGGTCGGTGGCTGCTTCCCCTCCTGCTGCCTCCTCCCCTGCTCTGAATCACCACCTGCTTGCTTGGGAAGAGTTGGTCCCTGGCCCCACAGCTGCTCCAGGATGCCCTGGCTGACCCACTGATCTTTGCTCCCTCTATGTCCAGCTGCCCTATTCGGAGAGGCTGCCCCCCAGGTGAAGTCAGAGCGTCTGCGGGGGCTGCTTGACCGGCAGCGGACCCTGCAGGAGGCCCTGAGCCTGAAACTTCAGGAGCTCCGCAAAGTGTGTCTCCAGGAGGCGGTAAGGGCGTGGCGCTAGGGGTGTCAGGCAGGGAGGTGGTGGGGGAGGTGACGAGCTGGGGCCCCTAGATAGACAGACTTAGGTGGCAATTGTTCAACCACTTGTCCTGGCTGTGTCACCCACTTTTCCCTGTCACTCACTTTCTCTTCAAAGCTCAGCTTAGCTGTGTTAGAATGAATGAAATATGGTAATACAGGCACACAATCCCCTGTCGACAATTTCAAATCCGACAAACCTCAGGGAACAGGTTCTGTTCAAAATTTGGCAGCACAGTTGGACCTGAACTGGCACAGGGTGATGTGTAGTTTCAGTTTCCCCCTCTTACTGTGAATGCCCACAGTGTGCCAGAAATAATACTATAGCTCAGACCACGCAGCCCCAGCCCCCGAAGGGAGTTATATAATACTTAGGATCTTGACGGTGTCACCTTTATAAAAATGAAACAATTTTGGATCCCAAAGCAGGTCTCCCTGCCTCTCATGCCCACCATCACAGGGGTTTGGGCCATTGAGATTTGGGCATGCCTGCCTGGTGGACATAATGGGAGGAGGAAGGGAAGTATCGTGTGTGGGTGCTGAGCAGGGCCAGGCTCCTGGTAGGACTTCTGTAGCTTCTGGGATCATTAACGTGTCACCCCATCCTTCCAACTAACCCTTGGTAGTCTCTGACTCCTGCCCCCCACCAGGAGCTGACTGGCCAGCTGCCCCCTGAGTGCCCACTGGAGCCTGGTGAACGGCCCCAGTTGGTCCGCCGGCGGCCCCCCACAGCCCGCGCCTACCCTCCACCGCACCCCAACCCAGCACATCACTCCTTGTGCCCTGCTGAGGTGAGCAGATGGGTGTGGAGAGCAAGAAGGTGGGGAGAGGGGACAGGTACAGAGGAGTAGCCAGGAGGAAGGTGTGGGGAGGGGACTTGTGGCCAGGCAAGGGAGAGGCTAAGTTGAGAAGGAAAAGGGCTTCTGGAGGTAGGTTCCTGTGATGAGGGAGGATGCTGGTCCCTAACTGTCAGGACAGGCCTCCCATGCTCAGGAAGATGAACAGACCCAGCCCTTCACCAAGAGAGGCCCTGCCCTGCCCTGCCCCCTCCCCGGGGTAAATAAGCTCCACCTGCAGGTGAATAGGCCTGAATAGGCCGCTGGATGTGCAGGACGGCCTTTAGTGGGTTTGGCCCCACCAGGTCCCTGTGCCTGGCCATTTCCAACATTTGGGTGGGCCCGACAGGAGCTGGCTCTTGAGGCCCTGGAGCGCGAGGTGTCAGTGCAGCAGCAGATTGCAGCAGCTGCCCGCCGCCTGGCCCTGGCCCCTGATCTGAGCACCGAGCAGCGCCGGCGCCGGCGCCAGGTCCAGGCAGACGCACTGCGGAGGCTGCACGAGCTGGAGGAGCAGCTCGGGGACGTCCGGGCGCGCCTTGGCCTCCCAGTGCTCCCACCACCGCAGCCACTGCCGCTGTCTACGGGGTCAGTGATCACCGCCCAGGGAGTCTGCCTGGGCATGCGCCTCACTCAGCTCAGCCAAGGTGAGCATCCCCTGGTGAGGGTGAGAGAGTGGACACTGTTGAATGGACGTGGTAGGGCTGGGATGGGTGAGTGGCCAGGAGGTAGGCACAACTCAAGTAGCCCAACCCGTTTGAAGAGTTGTGACGAACTGGCTCACTGGAAAGGGCAAACTGGGGGGACTGACGAGTATCTGCCGGGACAGTCAGGACCAAGCCAGGGTGGTCTTGGGCTCTGGTAAAAGCAGATTCTTGGGAAGGCAACAGGGTGAGGAGGAAACTGGCCAGAAGGTGGGCCAAGTGGAGGTGCTCACCCAGTGGTATAAGGGGGTGGCACCTAGGCCTGGGAGTGAGAGGCCCGCTTCTCCCCCTCTCACCTGTAGAGGACGTAGTTCTGCACTCGGAGAGCAGCTCCCTCTCAGAGTCTGGGGCCAGCCATGACAACGGTGAGGACTCCTATCCCCTAAACCTGCCCCCGACCCCTGCGTCCCCTCAGCCTATCCCATTTTTTTCTTCCAACCACATCCTGTATGATCAGCCCATCCTTTGATGCCCAGCCCCTCCCGTGCTTCTTCAGCTTCTCCTTAGCCATGCCCCATCTTCCTGTGGGTCCCCCACTTTTTTAGCCTCACCCCACCCCAGCCCTGCAGCCCCAGAACCTACTTGTCAGCCTTAGCTCTTCCTCACCCTGCTTAACCTGTCCCAGTACTTTGCCCCTCCCCATGGTCTTGCCCCCCAGCCTGTCCTGCCCCCACTGGGTGCCCCATCATTGAATTCTACCCCAGTTGCTCTCTTCCACCCAGAGGAGCCCCATGGCTGCTTCTCTCTGGCCGAGCGCCCTTCACCACCCAAGACTTGGGACCAGCTGCGGGCAGTATCTGGGGGGAGCCCTGAGCGGCGAACCCCATGGAAACCACCCCCATCGGATCTTTACGGGGATCTGAAGAGCCGGCGGAACTCTGTGGCCAGCCCTACCAGGTGAGAATGAGCTCCTCTTCCCTTCCACAGGAGCTGGGAATGGGATAGCAAGCCTGGGCTGGTGGAGGGTCTGCTGGTGGGTACAGTCTCTAACCTGGGCCCCCACCTGGGCCTGCCCATCTCTGTCTAGCCCCACACGCTCGCTGCCCAGGAGTGCCTCCAGTTTTGAGGGCCGAAGTGTGCCTGCCACCCCTGTCCTCACCCGGGGCGCTGGCCCCCAGCTCTGCAAGTAAGGGGAATCTGAGGGTGGGCTGGAGGATCAGAGGGGAGGGAACCATTAGTTCTCACTGGAGGCTTGAGGACAGCATTATCAAGAGGTGTGGGATGGCTGGGCACAGTGGCTCACGCCTGTAATCCCAGCACTTTGGGAAGCGGAGGCAGGCTGATCACTTGAGGTCAGGGGTTCAAGACCAGCCTGACCAACATGGTGAAACCCTGTCCCTACTAAAAATACAAAAATTAGCTGGGCATGGTGGGGCATGCCTGTAATCCCAGCTACTTGGGAGACTGAGGCAGGAGAATTGATTGAACCCGGGAGGCGGAGGTTACAGTGAGCCGAGATCGAGATTGCGCCATTGCACTCCAGCCTGGGCAACAAGAGCGGAACTCCATCTCAAAACAAACAAACAAAAAAACCAAAAGGTGTGGGACATGGGAGGCTGGGCGCTAAAGGTGAACAGGCATCATCTCGATAGAGAATGGGGTAGGGATTTGGGGCAGAAGCACCAAAGTTTGAGTACAGGCTTTTCTGTGCATTTTGGACAAGCCATTCCCTTTCTCTGGATCATTGTCTCCTCATTTGTGAAATGGGAATAATAATATCTGCCTTTGAAAGACATGGACATAAGTTCTTGTTAACATATTCCGAGTGCCTGCCACCTGCTAGGAATTAGCATTTTACCTGGTATTAACTCGTTTGATCATCATGAGATCCCTATGAAGTGGGTGCTATTGTTATTCCCATTTTATAGATGAGGCCAGTGAGGCACAGAAAGGTTAAGTAACTTGTTAGTAAACTGAAGTCCTGGAGTTTGAACCCAGGCAAGTTTGACTCTAGAGTCCATGCTTTTAACCACTGTCCTCTTCTTCTTCTTCTTCTTTTTTTAAATTTATTTTTTTAAAAATAAAGATGGGGTTTCACCATGATGGCCAGGCTGGTCTTGAACTCCCAACCTCAGGTGATCCACCCACCTCGGCCTCCCAAAGTGCTAGGATTACAGGCGTGAGCCACCGCGCCCGGCCTGTCCTCTTCTTAAACAGAGTGCCTACTTTCCCCAGGCTCTGAACAAAACCAAGTCCCCATCCTTGTGGGGCTTGCATTCTGTGAATGGTTGCTGTTGGGATAGTAGCTTTGGGTGGTTCATACAGACGGTTGGATATACAATTCAGGCAGAGTTTTACATGTGGGCCCTAAGGCCTGGGACTCAATCCTGGAGGCCATGTGAGCCATGAGAAGGGACTTTGCAGTGGGAGGGGTCAGCTGGATTAGGAAGAGCCCCCTGCCTGACCCCTCCTCTGCTAGCTATGAGTCCCTACACATATTTATACCTCCCTTGGAACTAACAGCACCAGGCCTCCCCTATACATTTCTACTCCCAACCCCCTAGCCTGAGACAGAACCTTAGCTGCCCTTTACATGTCACTACCTGCCACCTTTATACACACAGCTTCCAACCCTGGGCCCATTTGGAGATGTGAAAGTGAAGGCTCAGCTGGGCGCGGTGGCTCACGCCTGTAATCCCAGCACTTTGGGAGGCTGAGGTGGGTGGATCACAAGGTCAGGAGTTTGAGACTAGCCTGACCAACATGGTGAAACCCCATCTCTACTAAAATAAATACAAAAATTAGTCAGGCGTGGTGGTGCATGCCTGTAGTCCTAGCTATTCGGGAGGCTGAGGCAGGTGAATCACTTGAACCCGGGAGGTGGAGGTTGCAGTGAGCTGAGATTGTGCCACTGCACTCCAGCGTGGGTGACAGAGTGAGACTCCATCTCAGGAAAAAAAGAAAAAAAAGTGAAGGCTCAGAAAGGGGTGGGGTAGGGAGGGCACTGCAGGCCTGCTTGATTTTTCTGAACCTATCGCCATGACCCTCGCCTCTCGCTCCAGACCTGAAGGCCTTCATTCTCGCCAGTGGTCCGGCAGCCAGGACTCCCAGATGGGCTTCCCCCGGGCAGACCCTGCCTCCGATCGCGCCTCCCTCTTCGTAGCTCGCACCCGCCGCAGCAACAGCTCTGAGGCCCTGCTGGTGGACCGGGCAGCTGGTGGGGGAGCCGGCTCCCCGCCTGCCCCTCTGGCTCCCTCTGCCTCTGGCCCCCCAGTCTGCAAGAGCAGTGAGGTGTTGTATGAGCGCCCCCAACCAACCCCTGCCTTCTCCTCCCGCACAGCTGGCCCCCCAGACCCTCCCCGGGCTGCCCGGCCTAGCTCAGCTGCCCCTGCCTCCCGAGGTGCCCCCCGGCTCCCACCTGTGTGTGGGGACTTCCTGTTGGACTATTCCCTGGACCGCGGCCTGCCCCGCAGTGGCGGTGGAGCAGGCTGGGGGGAGCTGTTGCCTGCAGCTGAGGTCCCAGGACCCCTCTCCCGCCGGGACGGGCTCCTCACCATGCTCCCCGGCCCACCACCTGTGTATGCAGCTGATAGCAACAGCCCCCTCCTCCGCACCAAGGACCCCCACACCCGTGCCACCCGCACCAAGCCCTGTGGCCTGCCCCCAGAGGCTGCCGAGGGCCCGGAGGTGCATCCAAACCCTCTGCTGTGGATGCCCCCACCCACTCGTGTCCCCTCAGCTGGTGAACGCAGTGGCCACAAGAACCTGGCCCTGGAGGGGCTGCGGGACTGGTACATCCGGAACTCGGGACTGGCTGCGGGGCCCCAGCGCCGGCCTGTGCTCCCCTCTGCAGGCCCGTCACACCCAACCTTTCTCCATGCCCGCTGCTATGAGGTGGGCCAGGCGCTGTACGGGGCCCCCAGCCAGGTGCCACTCCCACACTCGAGGAGTTTCACGGCGCCCCCTGTCTCTGGCAGGTATGGGGGGTGCTTTTACTGATGGGTAGGGGTCTCTTAAGGCAGATGGTGAATATATCCGGGCCAGGGAATGGCTAGTCATGATTGCTAATGAATTGGACCATGAGGAAACTAGCTGCCGCGATGGCATAGGGTCACTCTACTGCACATGATCTGCGTTAGTCCATGGGGTCCTGGTGGAGGGGATCTTGGGCACTGGTAGCAGCAGTTCTTTATCAAGTTATAGGCTGAAGATGAGCCTTAACACAGGGTGCTGGGAGGAAGGGACATCTCATGCCCCTTGCCGTTCTCTTCCTTTTCTCTCCTTGCCCCGGAGCCTGAAAGTGCTGTCCTATGCCTGCCTCCACCTCTTTAACGAGCCTCTTCCTTTCTCTTTCTTTGTCTTGTCTGCCTTTTCCTCTCTTCTTGTCTTCTCCGCCCTGTCCTCCGGATTCCTGCTATCCTTCTAAAGATACTACGCGGACTTCCTGTATCCCCCGGAGCTGAGCGCTCGTTTAAGTGACCTGACGCTAGAGGGGGAGCAGTCCTCCAGTTCTGACACCCAGACCCCAGGGACGCTGGTCTGACCCTTTCTGATATGCCCTTTGTTGGCCTGGGCACGATTCCAGTCTGGGGAGCACACAGCTGACCTCGCTGGGCCCTGGGGTGTGGTTGCTCTCAGTCCTGAGCAGAGTGTGCCAACCTTATCTTCCAAGGCCTCTGGCTTCCTATGGGCCCAGGAAGGTGTCTGACACCCTGCTTCTCTCACACTGTGCTGGGGACTGGGGGCCTTCAGCCAGCTTAACAGAGAGGGGATGATGTCATGGGGACCCCAAGCCCCTTTCTCCATTTCTGTTTACAGTTGTAACTTAGGTATTCACTGTCTTCCTCCAACACTAGGCGTTTTATAAAAGGGAAACTGTGATCGCATCTGGTTGGGTTCATTCCTGTTCCCATGCCCAACCAGGTTCCATTCAGGAACCCCCTCCATAAAATGGATCATATCGGGTCTCAGGGCCATTTAGGGCAGCCAGGAGACTCTGGTGTGAACAGAAGTCCCTGCCACCCATTGCCAGGGCGGTTGTCGGGGCAGTGAGCTCTCTGCCCACACTTGGAAGGACTGCAGTCTGGGTGGGATGCTTGAAGAAGCCCAGTTCCATCTGTGCCCACAGCCTCTATCCTGACCACCCCTAGTCAGGAGACCCCACAGGAGGGGCAAAGGGCTATGTGTGTGCTGTGTCCTGGGATGCTGGGGGGGTTGAACCTGGCATCTACCAGACCTGGAATCCAGTAGATGCCAGTAAAATCCTCAGGTGAGGTCTGGCCACAGGCCACGGGCCATGCACACCTTCCTTGGCTTTCCTTCCATCCACCACTTTTTGTTTTTTTGCGGGGTGGAGTCTTGCTCTGTCACCCAGACTGGAGTTTAGTGGCGCGGTCTTGGCTTACTGCAACCTCCGCCTCCTGGGTTCAAGTAATCCTCCTGCCTCAGCCGCCTGAGTAGCTGGGATTACAGGCACATGCCACCACGCCCAGCTGATTTTTGTATTCTTAGTAGAGACAGGGTTTCACCATGTTGGCCAGGCTGGTCTTGAACCCTTGACCTCGTGATCTGCCCACCTCAGTCTCCCAAAGTGCTAGGATTACAGGTGTGAGCCACTGTGCCCAGCCCCCATCTACCACTTTTTAAGCAAACCCACACAAGTTGTGTTTTCTATGATACCTGTCTGTGACTTTCTGGAGCTGGGGGTTCCCCTACCCCCTTTTCCTGGTGTTAAACTTTTCTTTTTGTACCAATGGATCTGGGCCCAAGACATTACCCACACTGGAAGGGGATTTCTATAATAAATGTGTAAACTGAACCCATGTGTTGCTGCTGTCTGCCTTGCCTTGAGGGCCCACACCTTTAGTCAAGACCAGATAATATATTTTTACAGGAAAACGCATACCTTGGAAATAGCCTGTGATAGTGTCATCTGTTTTGACTTTACTTGCTTTGTGATGTGGGGCAACTTCTTTGCCTGTCTGCACTCAGATTTCTAGCCAACCTCAAACAACTCTTGGTAATATAATATAAATGATGATAATAAAGATTCTCTGTTCTTAACCTCCCTATATTTTTAAAAAATTTCTTCTTTCTTTCTCTCTCTCTCTCCCCCTCCCTCCCTCCCTCCCTTCCTTCCTTTTCTCTCTTTCTTTCTTGAGTCTCGCTCTGTTGCCAGGCTGGAGTGCAGTGGCAAAATCTCAGCTCATTGCAACCTCTGACTCCCTGGTTCAAGCAAATTCACCTGCCTCAGCCTCCCAAGTAGCTGGGACTACCGTCACGTGCCACCACACCCGGCTAATTTTTGTATTTTTAGTAGACGGGGTTACACCATGTTGGCGAGGATGGTGGTGATCTCTTGACCTTGTGATCTGCCCACCTTGGCCTCCCAAAGTGCTGGGATTACAGGCGTGAGCCACTGTGCCCGGCCTAATTTTTATTTTTATTCATTCATTTATTTATTTATTTTTATAAGATGGGGTTTCACCATGATGGCCAGGCTGGTCTTGAACTCCTGACCTCAGGTGATCCACCCACCTCGGCCTCCCAAAGTGCTAGGATTACAGGCGTGAGCCACCGCACCCGGCTAATTTTTATTTTTTTGAGACAATGTCTCATTCTGTTGCCCAGGCTGAAATGAGTGGTGGTGATAACGGCTCACTGCAGCCTTGACCTCCCGGACTCAAAGAATCTTCCCACCTTGGCCTCCTGAATAGTTGGAACTACGGTTGTGCACCACTATACCCACTAAATAAAAAGAAAATTGTAAGCCGGGCGTGGTGGCTCACGCCTGTAATCCCAGCACTTTGGGAGGCTGAGGCAGGCAGATCACGAGGTCAGGAGATCGAGATCATCCTGGCTAACATGGTGAAACCCTGTCTCTACTAAAAATACAAAAAATTAGGCGTGGTGGCACGCACCTGTAGTCTCAGCTACTCAGGAGGCTGAGGATGCAGTGAGCTGAGACTGTGCCACTGCACTCCTGCACTTCAGCCTGGACGACAGAGTGAGACTCCATCTCAAAAAAAGTAATAATGTAGAGATGAGGTCTCATTATGTTGCCCAGGTTAGTCTTGGACTCCTGGGCTTGAGCAGTCCTCCTGCCTCAGCCTCCCAAAGTGCTGGGATTACAGGCATTAGCTGCCATGCCCAGCTTTTTGAGACAGGTTCTTGCTGCTGCCCAGGTTGGAGTGCAGTGGCACAATCACGGCTTACTGCAGCCTCTACCTCTTGGGCTCCAACCATCCTGCCACACCCTCCCAAGTAGCTGGAACTACAGAAGGACACCACCATGTCCAGCTAAGTTTTAATTTTTTTTTTAGAGATAGAGTCTTGCTATATTGCCCAGGCTGGTCTCAAACTCCTAGCCTCAAGTGATCCTCCCATCTCAGCCTCCCAAAGTGTTGGAATTACAGGCATGAGCCACCACACCTGCCCTCCCCTGCGCTTTAATGCTGATCCAGAGGTAACAGGTTCAAGGAAGGGCCTCAGAGATCACCTCTTCAGCCCACATATTCAGGAAGAGTCTAGCAGAATTGAAAAGTAGAAGGCCACTTCTGTCCTTTGAAATGTGCAAGTTTACCCAGGAGGCTCCAATTGGCTTGAGAATGCAACAGCCTTTATTGTTGCAGCAACACTAACATATATGCCCCATTCCCTGCCGAGGCCTGTCCCCACCCCACCCCTTGGTTGTCAATGGTGTGGAACATTGGGGTGAGGGGAAAAGTCCCTAAGCAGAGCTGGAGGGAGGCAAGTGGGACTGGTGAGGATCGGGATCACCTGGGACCAGGGGTCCAACAGTCAGGATACCTGACTTCACACAGAGGCCTGGAACACTGGGGTTTTGAGTTCAAGATTTGGCAATGTCTTGACCTAGGTTGGAAGGTAGGATAGGGTCTGGAAAAGCTTTGGTCCAGGGTTCAAGATTTGAGTGCGCCTTGCCCTAGGCCCCAGTTTGGGGCTGAGCATGGAGAAGGGTGGATGGGAGTGTCTCTGGGTTCACAATTTGAAATTGACCATGGATGCTCTGGCCTCAAGCCCGTTTGGGGGCTGGATGTAGGTGGTTTTGGGTCCCAGGTTCAGGGCTGGGAAAGATTCTTGTCCTTAGGTAATGGGGGCTAGGTGAAAGGGATATCCTACTGTGGGGCCGGCATTGGGGTAGGGCAGTCACATAAGTCCTGTTTGGTTTGGGCAGGGGGCTCTAGGCTCTTGTTTTATGTTCTGGGAAAGGGCTCTGGGTCCCAATTATGGGCTGGGAGTGGGGTGGTATTCTCCAGGTCCTGGGTACAGATCACAGGGGCCTAGGATCCAGCCTCCTGCTCTTGTCCCAGCGCCTCTAGTAGCAGGCCCATTGGCGTCCGCTTGAGACCAATGCTCTCGATCTTGTTCTCAATCTTGTTCTTAAGGTTGCGCAGGCGCAACGAGGCGTGCACCAGGATCACTGTGGGCGGTACCAAGAGGAGGGGTCAGTGGAATAGACCTCAGCCTGCAGCCAACCGGGGCCCACCGAAGGGAATTGGCACACAGGCAGGCCAATGGAGTGGTGAGCGGCCAGGATGCCTCAGATCCTGAAAGCGTGGCCGAGTAATTGGCTTGGCAACGTAGGCATGGCCAGGGAGGGATCCCGGTAACGGGGACGTGGCCAGTGGAAGGCACTTAACACCAGGAGTGAGATCAGAAAGGCGGTAATAAAAAGGGCGTTCCCAGAAGGGGGAATGTTGTCCGGGAAGGCGCTTTTAATGGGGGCGTGGCCAGGCCCTCCGGGTTTCCCAGCCCCCTCTCAACCCAGGGACCGGGGCAGGGGTGGCCTGGTGCCTTAAGCATGCTCTGGCCGCTTTCTCAGCTATCTCGGGGTAGTGGAGACTCACGAAGCACCGGCCCGGCGATGCTGAGCAGGAAGGTGCAAGCGCCGCCCACGACCCAGAGAACCAGGAGGCCGACAGCAAGCACTGCGGCCAGGCAGGCGGCGGGGTGGCTGCGGCGGCAGCGGCGCACAGCTGCGCGGGTCTCAGCGGCCCACACCAGCACGCCGAGGGCCACCGCCACTACCAGCGCGCTCAGGAGCGTGTGCAGCGGACGCACGTACCTGCGGATACAAGGGAACTAAGCTAGCCGGCCGGGCACAGGGAAGGCCGCCCGCTTTCCCGGACCAAAATCCACCCTGGGCCCCAAGAGCCAGAGTCTCCCATCTCCGGACACTCCAGCCCGGCACATCCTCCCACCAGCCCTGTCTCCAGCAGGCCCATCCGCCAGGGCTCCCGACTCACAGATCCCTGTGGACCCCTCCTTTCCTCCTTGCCAATTCCACTGTCCTGTCTTCCTCAGGTCCCCGCTTCAGGCCCTCCCATCCCGTTAGACGCTCCCCCCACCCCTGGGCTCCCAACACTTCCCTGGACTTTGCTGTTGTTGACTCTACCCCTATAGGGCCCCTCACCAGCCTGCCCTTTGACCCCAGCCCCTGCAGATCCTTCTTCCACGCCTTCTGTCTCCACACACTCCCCTCTCTCCAGGCCTAGGGTCCTTATAGGATCCCCCTCCAGGCTTCCTCCCCTCCCAATGCCCCCTCCAGCCTACCATTTCCCTATAGATTCCTCCCTCCATCATTGCTAGAACCTCTTCCAGGTCGTCAGCCCCACTCTGAACTTCCAGCCCTGCTCAAGTCCCTCCTCCAGATTCTCCGTTCCTCTCTGATCTCAGGCTTTCCAACCATGGATCCTCCTCCTGGGCCCAAGTTCCCCAACAAGTACCTGCCCCTGGCACCTTCCAGTCATAGCCAGGCTCCCCTGCAAGACGGAATCCTCAATAAGTACATCTTCCACACCCTCCAACTTTACCGTCCATTTCCCTGTCTCTGCCCTAAGTACTCCAGGGTCGGCCTCAATCTGGCCCCATCATTCACATTACAACCCCCCGACACACGCCCCTCAAGTACTCTCATATCCCTCCTTTTCTTCAGGTTCACCTGCCAGCCCACTTTCCCCTTCAGTCCCACACTTTTCTCCATCCTCCCCAAGTCTTCCCTTCAGACCCCCATCCCCGGCAGGCCCTCCTCATCAGCCAGGCTCTATCTCCCTGAGGCCCTCCTTATAACCATGCTCCACCTCCTTCAAGATCCCCCTTCCAAGCCCCTCAGGCCATCCATCTCTACTGAATTCACCCTTCCCGGTCTTGCATCCCCCTCAGGTTCCCCGTCCTGGTCCTCAAAGATCCATGGGTCTACCCCCCATGCCCTGCAGACGTCCCCAGCCAACCGGCGCCTCCTTCCTCCCTCACCCAGCGAGAGCAAGGCCGATGCCGAAGCAGAGAAGGTAGTTGGTTTGGTAGTAGAGGAGGTTGTTGATGACGCGGTGGCACCATCGCTGCGGGTCGCATGGATCCGGAGCCGCCAGGCGCGCCGACCCCAGAACAAAGTCGTCCAAGGCGCGTAGCGGTGGCAGCCGCACCTCCGACATCCTGCCGGTTAATGTGGCTGGACCAGCCAGGAGGGGGCCGGACTACAACAACCGTTACGCCCCTCGCCACCGCGGGGCACACCGGGAAATGGAGTCTGGGTTGGGCAGCTACTTTCCTAACCCAGGTGGATTGCGCAGGGGCGGCGATTCATGTGACCGGAAAAGCTACTAACACGCCGCTCCGGAAAGCAGCAAAGGCTGCCGGGAAATCAAGCCTCGGCCAAGGGGCGAGACGTTCCCAACCTTTAAAACTGCTATCCAACCCCGCGCGGGGTGCCGCAGGGGCTGCTTCGGGCCGTGCCAGCGGCTCAAGCCCAAAGTAGCCAGACAGATAAGAAAGGAGGGACTGTCACGAGGATCCGAGTTGGATTCCACCTCCTTCCTGTCAGCGTCCAAGACGGTCACATTTCTCCTGGAAACGCCATGCCCCGCCCCTGAGGTCAAGTCATAAATGCCATTAAGGGCTTTTTATTCGTATTCATCACATCAGAGATCATCTCTTCCTGGGAAGCTTTTAAAAAATCTCCAGGTTAGATTAGGCCACTCCCTCTGGGTCCCTGGCAATTTCCTCCAGGTTAGGGATCCCAAGGGGTCTCTGCCTTCCTGGGTCCCTGGCTTGGCCCTTGGGGCACACAGTCATCAAGATGTGCTGGGGGAAGTGAGCCCTTTATTTAGATATAGCTCTGCTGAGTGGAAAGTGAGCACTGGCCCCATTAATGCTGGCTGGCTGGCTGGTAGCGTCCAAGCATGCCCCACTGCCAAGGCTCAGCTCTGCAGTCTGCCACTGTAGGTCCCTAGCACAGCCCCCAGGGTCCTTAAAAGTCATCATCATCACAGATGTCAAGGTACACGTCGAAAGCCTCTCTGTTGCAGTTTCCATCAGGAGTGAAGACATATTTGTGGAAGGTCCCATCTACGCAGATGGCTGGGGGAGGGGGGTGGTAAAAGGTCAGAGGCTGCCACAGCCACAGGCTCCAATCCTCTCAGGCATCTCAGGACCTAGGATCTGCCTCCAAGCCTTTGCCTAGTGCTGTCCCCCTTACTAATAATGAAGCTGAGCCTCACATGGCCCTAAAATTCTTTCAGGTCCAACCTGCAGGCCTTTGCCCCATGCAGTACCCCCAACCAAGGGGCTATTCCCACTCACCAATGACAGAGTTGACGTTCTTGGAAGTATTGCGACCAAAGGCGCAGATGCAGGCTGACTCAGCAGGCACAGTGAAGCTCGCCAGGCTCCACTGAGAGTCCACGTACTGCCCAATCATAGGCCCCACCTTGCCCACGCGAGCCAGCCTGCAGGCAGCACTGACTAAGCCAAGGTACGGTAAACGGGCAGGGGGACAGGGACATGGTAGGGTGGGGAGGTGGTACTCACGCGGAGCGGCGGTTGAGGCGGGTATCCTTGAGGGCAAAGATATGGACGGTGCCCTTATCACTGGAAGCGCAGAGAAAGGAGGAGTCGTGGCTGAAGTTAATGCTACAAGACAGATCAGCAGTGATGCCCACGTCATGTGCTGTTGTGGGTTCACCAGCCCACCATGCATACCCTGTTGCTCACCAGTAGAGGGTAGCAGGGTCAGTGCCTCGGCGGAGCTCCACCAGTTTCTCCTTGGATTGTGTGTCAAAGAGGCGAATAAGAGTACCTTTCTGGGAGGCTGAGGCCACTACCGTGCCTGGCTGGTTCAGAGACACGCAGGCTATGTCACTCTGATGTGCATTGATGGTAAAGGGAGCAGACGAGGTACCAGGCTTCGTGCTCGACAGGTCCTGGGGTAGGAGGGAGGAGTCTGGGGTTGAGGTGGTATGGAGGGAAGGGGCTGATTCCACAAGGAAAGCCAGTCCACCCACCTACCCACCCTTGTCGACTGGATGGCTCACCACAAGTTGCAGACTCCCGCACTTGTGTCCCGGGAAGACTAACAGTTGCTTCTCCAGGCTGGGGCAGAGGTCACAGAGCCCTAGGGTGTGAAGATGAAGAAGGGTGGGAGGCTGGAGAGGAGGCAGCATCTCAGAATGGACAGAGCTGGATGAAGACCAGACTTCAACCCTCCATGATAAGCTTAACCCAAAGAATCCTCAGGGGGCTCAGCTCAGCTGCACACCTTGCCAGCTAGGCAGATTCCCTTCCTTGCTCTGCAGCTGTGGAATCTAGTAAGCTGTTATCACAGCCCCAGGAGGCTCAGGGATCCCTGACACACCCACCCATGTCCTCACAAATTGTTTCTGCTCTGCCATTGGGGCACCCAGGGGTGGTGCAGGGCCGGAGTCGGGGAGAAATGGCTGGGAGCTGGAAAGATGGAGAGGCTGTGAGCATGAGCATCTGCCTCTTTCCCTGTTTCTCTGCGTGTGTGTGCCCCTTCCTTTCTTTCCTCATCTCTGCCCCTCTGCCCCATCCACTGTTTCATGCCCTTACACCTGTGTATCTGAGCCCTCTCACCCTTGGGGTTGTCCCGGGTATCAAACTCAAACAGCTTTCGGGGATTGTCGGGGAAGGAGTACACATAGATGCGGTTCCTCAGCACGATCACGATCCTGTGGGTATCACACAACACAGGATGGCTGTGAGGGGGCAGCGGGATGCCCAGGGAGGACTATCCCTCTCACCTGCTGTGGGGACCTCCTACCTCCCACCCCGGTCCTCCTCAGGCTCACTTGTCATGGCGCATGCGCACAGAAAGCACTGGCTTGGTGAAGGTGAACTCCAGCACCAGCTTCTCCTTGGAGTCCTTGCCCTCCCGGGCATCGTCCCAGATCAGCACTGCTGGGCAGGTGGGTGGGTTGTCGGGGCCAAGGTTTAGGGTAAGGGCAGCCCTGGTGACATGGGATCCACCCCTGCTTCCCAGGGGCCTCAGCCTACTTGCTTAGCCTTTCACTAAACACCCAGTAAGATACTTGCACAGCACGAGCACTTGTGGACATGATCCCTGAGAGAAGCATTCTAGACTGTTATATTCATCTACAGATGAGGACACTGAGGTTCAAAGTGGTTGAGTGTCTGGCCAAGGACCTCACAGCCCATCAGCAACCAAACAGGGACTCACACTCAGGCCTATAACTTCCCCTCGGTAACTATTTCTGCCTCCAGGGTCCTAGTCCACGCACCCTAGAGATTTCCATGAGGAATCCTAGGTCTCCATGACTCACCTAGGGCAACTCCTGCCCTATCCAGGTGGTATCAGCAAGAAAAACCCTTAAAGCAAGGTAGCACTTGAGGCTCAAGCCAAGGGGGTATTGGGAAGATGGCTCCAAGATTTGAAAACCTATTGCTTGTGTGACCTTGGATGAGTCACTTAACTGCACTGGGCCTCAGTTTCCTCATTGGTAAAAAGGGGGATTATGATCCTTCTTATCCCATAGAGTTACTGTGAGGATTAAATGAGTTAATATATGTAAGTGCTTAGGGCAGTCCCATGCTCACAGTAAGAGCTCTAGGGCATGGCACACAGGAGGCACTCAATCAGGGTTTTTAAAATGAAAACAAAGCACCAAGCTTCTCAAGCTATAAGATCCATGACTTCCAAGCTGTAGGCCTCCTCACTGTGTGACTCTGAAGTACTCTGATGTCTTCATCTGCCAGTGCCTTGGGGTGCCTGTGGGAGGCCAGGAATCCGAGAAATCTGGGCCAAAGGGCAGGATGAAGGCACTTACCTGAGATCTCTGAGAACTTGGGGCTACTACCACCGCCCACCAAGGCCAGAAGGTTGGAGCGGTGCAGCATCTCCACCAAGCCCATGCTGCCCACTTGCTCGTGGTCTGGACAGGGACCAGGGTGTCAGTGGAGGTGGGAGCCAATGCCCAGCCCAGCTCTTCTGCCCATTGCCCCTCCCGTGCCAACAGCTCACCCAGATGCCCCTTCTCCATCAAGGGCTCCACGTTGTAGATGCGCACACCTGTCTCCATGGCGCAGCAAAAACAGCCTGGGGGATGGAAGGAATCCGGACTGCCTTAAAGAATGCCCAGATAGGAAGCTGGGGGCCCATGGCCCACTTCTGACCCCTCTTTCCCTCGCTCCCTCTCACAAGGGTACAGGCCCAAGCCTCTCTCACTTTGGTCTTGGTTGAAACGCAGGCTGGTCACTCCTCGAAGTGGCTGTTGAGTCATGGTCCAGGATTGTTGCCCTGGACACAAATGGGATAACGATGAGAAGAGTCCTGGAGTCTCCCCTCCAAGTTCTGCCCCAACTGATTTCCTCCTCCTCCCACTCTGCTAACTACTGACTCTGGAGGGACTGCAAAAAAGATAAAATAAAAAAAAACAACAGGCCAGGCCTGGTGGCTCCCGCCTATAATCCCCGCACTTTGGGAGGGTGAGGCGGGTGGATCTCCAGAGGTCAGGAGTTTGAGACCTCCCTGGCCAACGTGGTGAAACCCTGTCTCTACTAAAAATACAAAAATTAGCCGGGTATGGTGGTGCATGCCTGTAATCCCAGCTACTTGGGAGGCTGAGGCTGGAGAATTGCTTGAACCCAGGAGGCGGAGGTTACAGTGAGCCGAGATCGAGCCATCGCTCATTGCCTGGGTGACAGAGTGAGACTCCCTCTTCAACAACAATAACAAAACCATCTACTGCGTGCCAAGCACTGTTCTAGATGCTGGGGATTCTGCAGTGCAC
>CAUYLG010003815.1:0-67929 GCA_963573385.1 Cacajao melanocephalus
TGCTGGAGAGGTTGTAGAGAAATAGAAATGCTTTTACACTGATGGTGGGAGTGTAAATTAGTTCAACCATTGTGGAAGACAGTGTGGCAATTCCTCAAGGATCTAGAAATAGAAATACCATTTGACCCAGCAATCCCATTACTGGGTATATACCCAAAGGATTATAAATTGATTTATTATAAAGACACATGCGCATGTATGTTCATTGTGGTACTGTTTACAATAGCAAGGACTTGGAACCAACCCAAATGCCCATCAACGATAGACTGTATAAAGAACATGTGGCACATATACACCATGGAATACTATGAATTCATGAAAAAGGATGAGTTAATGTCCTTTGCAGGGACATGGATGAATCTGGAAACCATCATTCTCAGCCAACCGACACAAGAACAGAAAACCAAACACCACATGCTCTCACTCATAAGTGGGTGTTGAAGAATGAGAACACATGGACACAGGGAGGAGAACATCACACACTGGGGTCTGTTGGGGGGTAGGGGCCAGGGGAAGGATAGAAGGGAGTGGGGAGATTGGGGAGGGATAACATTAGGAGAAATACCAATGTAGGTGGGGGAGGGGAAATGGAGGCAGCAAACCATGGCATGTGTATACCTATGCAACAATCCTGCAAGATCTGCACATGTACCCTAGAACTTAAAGTAAAATAAAAATAAATAAAAAGAAAGAAAAATCTCTAATCAGAACAAATTACAGGATTCTGTGAATCAGATAGGTGACTTTTACTACAGGTGAGAATATATTACTTAGGATATGGAAAAACGTTAAGTCAACTGGAACTCAAATATTTAAGGTTCATTAAACGTTAGGCTTCATAAACTAAACAACAGATAAAATGTAGATTCAGTTAGGTATGGGGGAGAACAATGAAGTGTTGACCTTAAGACAAACTGTATTCATACTAAATTAACCTAACATCATTTTCCACCTGGTCATCCAATGCAGATTGCAAATCCTAGTTAACAAGAGCTTCACTTTAGCTTCTTGGAACCAGGAGATTGCAACAATCCATTAAAAAAAGAAAGGCTTTTGCCTATTTAGGAAGGCTCTGACTCACCACAGCTGAGCAATCAGACAGTCACTTGGTTAAGTAGCAGGTTTGGGCTGGTCCTCATGCAGCGGTGTTTACAACTAATTGACCACAACCGGTTACAGATTTCTTTGTTCCTTTTCCACTCCTACTGCTTCATTTGAACAGCCTTAAAAAGGAAAAAAAGGTTTGATTTTCAGTATTGTGACACATCAATAGATTAATGTCATAATTCAGAAAATTTTTAAAATTAGATTTAAATCAGCTAGAAAACCTAAACCAAGACTACATCAAATGCACTCATGTAAACCTAAACCTACCTGTAAGGTTTCAGTACTCTCTTTAGCTATCTTCCAATTTTATTTTTTTTACTTTGAAATATTTGTCTAATTTAAAAGATAGATTATTGCTAAAAATTAATAAACCTGAGTCTCAATCATAACTCTATCATATTCTTCTAATTACTGAATGAAATTTCCTTTCATTTTGCTTATCTCACTCTACCCACCACAGAATAGACAAATTCCAAGTCAGAATCACATCTCACTAGAATCTAGTATTGGTGAGCTCCCGAAGTGGCAGTAAGGAAAGGGATTTTCCTTTCCTCTTAGTCGATCTCTAAGGCAGATGGTTAATTCATTGCACCTGTAACCAATTATCCATTCAAAACAACTGATTCTTCTCAGTAAATTGTGGCCTTGCCAATCTGAGAAGCAGGTGCATATTCAATGGCTAAATTGCCAAGTGGTTGGATACACAAGATGAAATCATCCAAATACAAAATTCTGTCAGATAAATGTGTGGAAAAATATGATCAGTTATAATAATTCCATTCTAAATTTAGAATTTAATTATTTCAAGTTTTGAATCATAGCTCTGAGAATTTTAGTTTTTTGATTCTGATATTTGGCTACTGAATTAAGCAGATGTTTTTTCAATGAAAATTAACTTTAAAAAAAGCAAGACTTCGAATTTTATTTTTCTTCTTTCTAGAAATAATGGGTTTTGATTACAATAAACATATTAACACATATTTCATTATATGGTAATCCATTTAATGCATGTGCTTTAAAACAGACACTCTTATATGAAAGATTTAACTTCCAGCCAAGGCACCTAATTAATTTTATTGAACTGAGTACAGTATAGCCACTCTCGTTTTATAGAATGAAAATCTATGTGGTTTATTTTATTACTCTAGTGCTAATATTATAGATTTCATAGACCTGAACCATTTTATCCTAGAAAATTACTCAATAAAAAAAAAAGTTCCACCTTTCTCAGGTATGTCTTTTGAATACAGGGAAAGAATTCATAGACACTTTTTCTAGGCAGCAACCTGTCTACACAATCCAATCTGAATTTCCCAAATTCTGGCTACATTTGCCATCAGAATTGTTTGATAGTATGTGTATTAGTCCATTTTCGCACTACCCGAGACTGGGTAATTTATAAACAAAGAAGATTGAACTGACTCACAGTGCTTCATGGCTGGGAAGGCCTCAGGAAACTTATAACCATGGTAGAAGGCAGAGGAGAAGCAAATACCTTCTTCACAAGGCAGCAAGAGAAGGAGAGCGTCCGGGCAAACTGCCTCTTATAAAACCATCAGATCTCGTGAGAACTCACTCAATATAATGAGAACAGCATGGGGAAAACAACCCCTATGAGCCAATCACCTCCCACCAGGACCCTCCCTCAACACGCGGGGATTATAATTCAAGATGAGATTTGGGTGGGAACACAGAGCCAAAACCTATCAGTAAGGAATCACTTTCAAGAAGAATATCAGACCCTGTTTAGTTGGCACCAGGACCTTATTCATACCTTCCCATCCCTGGAATTGGCCTGGAGGGTATTTATATGAGTACACCATGGTCACATTCCTATAACAAATGAGGAATTGTCAAACAGCTCAACCAAAACCCTGTTTGTAGGAGGAGATACTATGTGAAAGGTAACCAAACTCTAACTGGATAATTCAAGTAGCATCACTATCCTACTATTCTAGCCCAAAACCCAGGATAGACACGTGGGAGGCATCTTTAAATTCATCTCTCCCTTTCCACATCTCACATATCTCAATCCTTTGGATACTATTTTCCACATTTCCAGTGTTTTCATTCTTATAGCCATTTTTCTTATGCTTTTTTCTCCCAACTGATTTATTCACAATATTTACACATCTCTTTACTTATTTACCCAATAGATATGGACCAAGTATCCAGCAGGGGCCAGGAATGAGAAAGAAAATAGAGAACGGTGAATAAGGCAGACATGTTAAATGTTTTAATGGAGAGGCTACTCTAAGGCAGATGTGGAAAAATGCCTCGATAATTATAATTTCCTCACCTGAGAATTAGGAAGGCTTCCTAGGATAAGTGAATGTCAAAACTAAGACCTGAGGCTGACACCCTTCTCCAATTAAGCACAGAGATGGGAAATAATTTTCAGGTGGTGGGAATTCTGTTTCTTGTCTCTTCACTTTCAATGCCAACCTTCACAGTGCTTACAAAATTATGTCTTTAAGAATACTTCAGGTCACCTCATCCTCCATTTAAATATTCCGCCTTGTCTACTGAAGAAATTACAAACCTGAGATTAAATTTCCAGTCTCATTCTTTTTCAACAAAGACACTATAGTTCAATTTCGCTGTAGTATAAACTGTTGAACAGCAGGAACAGTTAGCCTATTTTGTTGTTGTTGTTGTTGCTTATTCTAGCAATTTATACTGGATATTTCCTACTTATCATCTAAATTTCTGTTAAAATATTATCTTCTCTGAAAGTTTTCTTTTACTCCTCCATTCAGGCTTAATTGCTTATTTTTCTGATATTCCCCGGCCCATCCTTTGCTCCTTTATTATATAGCACCTATTTTATTCTGCTTCATATATTAGTTTTCTTTGTAAGTGAAACCTAGGCTGTGCTAGCTACATAAATACCCCATTCCTCTCTTCTAGGCTTCCTAGTTTCACATCCCAAGCTACAAACAAAGACTTCTTCCCTGTGATGGTGAAAATGGAGTTGCCCACAATTTCCTGTCTCCCTCCAAGTAGCAGGGAAAACTTGAAACCAGACATCTGCAATGATATTTCTCACTAAGCTCCCCTTCAGCATCGAGAATCTGACCTTGCAGATACTTTATTTCTCTTCTCTCCCCCAGTGCCCTGCGTCTCCTAGCATCCCCTTTCATCCCTACTCTCTAGTACTTCTGATGAACTCCCATCAAGAATTGCAGCTCCTCTGCCAGAAATGGAAGAAAACTTTCCTCCAAAAATAATAGTTTCCACAAAGATGAACTTGCCTATAAGAGATTGTAGATTTTTTTTTAATTCCCTAAAAATGTATTTGCTTTTTGAGGTTTAAAGCTCCCTTAGATAAAATACTCATACCAGGTTAAGGGAAACTGGGCTTTTTTTTTTTTTTTTAACATTCTTCTGCTCTTAAAATAATGGTCCCTTAGAAATTCCTTGACATTTAGGATTGTTACAGAGAACCCTCCCCAAGGGTTGCATGGACGCCCTTCATCTCAGCCTAGGATAAGGGTGTTAACATTTGAAAATAGCTAACTCTTAGTCATAATATCCCTTTTACAGTTGTCCTAAGGAATATGACATGCCTTTTTGCAGCTCAAATCTCTGGGAATTTTGTGACTCTTGATACCCCAAAACCGTGGACATAGGCTATGAATACACACATCTTCCTCTGCAACTAGATTATGCCTAATTCTATTTTGCCAGTGCCTCTACCTTATGGAAATCGTGCCTATGATGATGCCTTGTGCATAGTAGACATCTAATAAATGCATAAGGAATTGAAATGCCCAGGAAAAAGGCATATGGCACAGATGACTAAAAAGTGAAAATCCTCTACAACATACTACATTGCCATTTAAGGGGCAAAAATCTTGTTAATGTACACAGTGACAAGTTTATGTCCTGAAACATGAGATCTGATTAGCTTTTTATATTTTAGTTCTCATAACTACCAGTTTTATTGCTGGTCATAAAACTATCCAGCTCATTTTGAAATTTAGCTGCAAAAAAGGATCCTTCAATCTCCTGTGATTATATCAGTTTCTATGAACGTATGACTCCATGTTAGAGGGTTTCCTTAAATTAGGATTTGGGAACTTTAGGAGGTATAATGAAGAAGTCTCCTTTGAGATCTTACGGCTGGGAACACACTGGGCATACCTGGCAGTGATAACAGCAAAAAGCCGAGTGTTTTGCCCGGAAGGTATCCTGTGGGCTGAGATTTTTCAGTCCTGACAGCAAATCATAAATTCAGGTGTTACATCTTAGTCTTATCAGTTCTGTTTTTTTTTTTTTCTCTTTTTGAGACAGAGTCTGATCTGTCACCCAGGCTCGAGTGAAGTGGCAGGATCTCGGCTCACTGCAACCTCTGCCTCCTGAATTCAAGTGATTCTCCTGCCTCAGCCTCCCAAGTAGCTGGGATTACAGGCATGCACCACCATGCCTGACTAATTTTTTTTGTATTTTTAGTAGAGATGGGGTTTCACCGTGTTATTCAGGTTGGTCTCGATCTTCTGACCTCGTGATCTGCCTGCCTCGGCCTCCCAGAGTGCTGATATTACAGGTGTGAGCCACTGCGCCTGGCCGCTATCTGTTTCATATCTCATTCTTCATGGTCTTGGGATGTACCCCTGACCAGTTGCTCACAAATACCTGTCATTGACTAAAAACACAGGGGAACAACTTGAAGCAGTTTTTCTGATAGAAATGCATTCCAGGGTTATTCTGTAGATAAGAAACTAGCAGCAACACTCTAGTATTGAAATAAATGGGTTCCAGGGTTATTCTGTAGATAAGAAACTAGCAGCAACACTCTAGTATTGAAATAAAAGGAAAAGACAAAGACTTTGAACAGACCGTGGAAGGGCTGACATATCTCAGATCCTCTTCTTGCCTAATTTGCTACTATGAGATCTGTGATCAATTTGAGAGAAAATTAAGCACTGAGAGATATTCATAGCTGGGAAACTTCTAGGCAAGTGATTGTAGTCCTGATGTTCCTACACTGCACAAATACGATTTTGTTTGTTTCCTTGCTTATCTACATTTTCAGCATCACTTCTGCTCAGGATAACAACACTCCAGCTATATGAAAAATAATATGGACGTTAGGCATTTTTTCCTCATATAAAAGTAATTACTTTAGGTGTGTTTTTATTTTGTTTATTTTAATTTAGACATCTTTCATTCCTGTATTGTATTTTTAGGTACATGAGCAATCTCACGGGTAAATCACCAACAACTCAGATTACAGAGCAGACACACATGCACACTTGGATGTGCACACATACACACACAAGCATCTGTTGTTTTATCATTGCAAATAGCTCTTTTTTATGCAAACCTGTTCTCTTCCTTATTTTTTCAATTATGCAGGCTTCCCTGCCACATACTTGTTAGAAACATTTAGAAATACAAGGGGTTTAATTGGCTGTGTCTATGAGATTATCCCCTATCATTGATCTGATCAATGACTGGAGGAGAATGCAGAGTGTCAGGGGGTCAGGATCATGGAGGAGTCTGGCAGTTGTAGGAATGTTGGGATTTGTGGTTAAGGCTAATGTGGATACCGGGACTTCTAGGGATTTGTCCAGACGACAGAGTCTTCATTGGATTGGTCCCCCTACCGACACATAAAGTCACATGGTAGAAATTTTTCACATTAGCTTAGGTTAAAAAAAAACAAAAAAACAAAAAAACTGCAGCCTTCTTACAGACATAACATGAAAGGAAATCTCCAATACGTGACTTTTCAAAATTCTGCCTGCCCTTCCTTTCTTATTGCACGATCTCTTAAATAAGATTGAGTCAGAGCCTAGTTTTATGCCTTAGTCTGGTTGCAGTAAAATGATAGCTAATTGGGAGAAATGATATTTATTTAACATTTGCTACATCTGTGAAGCAGACCTAACTGCCATGTTTATGGTGAAATGGTACAAAAGCAATGTCACACATTGGTCATGTATCATTGCATTTGGGTTCTTGTCTCTTCTAAATTCTTCCACCCTCTAGTATTCTGTCTTTCTGAACTTCAAAAAATTTCACCAATTTTTATAATTAGAAGCCTTTGGGTAGGCCAGGATCTTTATAAATATACTGAAGTGGACTTATCTCAGGTTTCCTTTACTTTTTTATTTTCAGACTTCTTGGGCATAACACAAAAAAAAAGACAGGAAGCCTCACAGATAGATTTTGCATCAGACAAAATATTTTTGAAACATGAACTAGATCGACTCTTTTTTCAAAGGTGAGGAATGTCTCGCTATCTTTATTTGTTGATTTTCTAGTTTGCAGTAGTTGGAAGACCTCCTTATATTTCACGTCCCTCTGGATTTTTTCCTGCTGGTTGAAGAAACTCACGTCAAAATAGACATTGCCTGATAGGAGAGCACTAAACTTATGCAAACACAGACTATAGCTCTGTATTTACTGTTATAAAAGCATAAAAGCATGCTTAATGGAGAACCCTGAATTTACATGGAAGGAGAAGAATACAGAGTTTCCATAAAGTTGTTTTTTTTTTTTTTTGCACTTATCTCCCTTTACCTTTGTAAAGTGGAAAACTAAGCTCCTTTTATATCAACTGGGTATTTATTGCCATATTAATACTTAAATACTAAGAATAATAAGTGAGATGGAGAGACAGAGAATCAAAATCTTTTCTACCCAGGTATATTAATCAAAATATGCTAGGTGTCGTAACAAAAAATAATCTTGTGGTTTTACGCAGCAATGATTAACTTATTGTGCACATAGATTCTGCTAGATGTCCAGCTTAATCTCTCCCTACTTGCAGTTAGGAGCATCACCATCCTGTAGCTTCACCATCTGCAACACTAAGCTTCCTTGATCAATAAACGAGAACAGACTGAGGCCTCATCCTGGCAATTCAACACTATGGCCTGTAAGTGACAAAACCTACCTCTGCTGGCAGCCTTTGGCAGAAATTGGCCACATGGACAAGATTAGATGCAAGAATAAATTATGTGTATCCTCTCATTTGCCCAGAAAGAGAAGGAAAAGAAGTATGGGTAAGCACTCCCCCTCCTATATTATCTACCTCTGTGTTTCTCAAACTCCATTTTCTTGTTCAGAGCCAATTTTTTTTCAGTTAGTAAGATCTGGGTAGGGAAGTGGAGATATTATCAGGGGAGAGCGCTAGTTGGGGTGATCTCAAGCAGTTTTTTGATATCTCAGAAATGGTGGTAGAATTAAAGTCACCAAAAAAACCAAGCCCTCATCTCCACTGCTGTTCTATTTCACTTACCTCTGCACATGTGCCTCGTAATCTGAAGCTACAAAGAAAACTCCTTAATGTGCTTTATAGGACTACAGGATTAATAGCATTTGCATATAGAAATATTGTTTAATGTTTGCATTTTAATATGTAATATGTAATCCTCAATTGTTTCTTGAGTAATTACTCTCATATTATCTCTGCTATTTTTATTATCATTTCTACTGTTATAATTACTATTATTATTAGTTAATATTTATTGATGGCCTACTGAGCTAAGCAATTTAAATATGCATAATTTTTAGAACAAAAATACAAAGTAACCGTAATTATCCCCATTTACTGTAAATAAATTGGACAACAAAGAAATGTATAATTTTTAAAATAATCAATCCAGATCTATGTGACTCGAAAGTCCATGGTGTTCAACACTATGGGGAACATAGAGAGTAATAGGGATTTTTTTCTCATGCCATCATGTATAATCAGCTATCTTAATACCTAAGATTCTAGGGTAGCAGGGTAGCTGTGCTAGTTGTTGAAAAAGTTTCACACAGAACTTAACATGTTTTGGCTATTCGAGTGTTTGCTAATGCCAGCATATAACACTATATATTTTTTTGAGATGGAGTCTTGTTTTGTCACCTAGGCTTAGGTGCAGTGGCTCGATTTAGGCTCACTGCAACCTCCGCCTCACGGGTTCAAGCAGTTCTCCCACCTCAGCCTCCCAAGTAGCTGGGATTCCAGGCAAACTCCATCATGCCCAGCTAATTTTTATATTTTTAGTAGAGACAAGGTTTCACCATGTTGGCCAGACTGGTCTTGAGCTCCTGACCTCTGGTGTCAATTACTTTTAATTGCAAAAACTGCATTTATGTTTGCAGCCATCTAATATCTCTACTTTGTTTAGTGCTAATCTCTAGAATCTAGCAAATCAATGCTTGTTGTTGATTATGATGTGAGATTTTTAGTCAGTCTGTTATAAAGTGCAAAGAAATTTTAGAGTCTATTTACTATTAAGTGAAATTTCATGATATGTATAACTGTCTTTACTTTTTCACTGATCTTTTACTGAATAATCTCTCAATTATCCTAACTTCTCTGTGGCTTGCTTAAAATAAAAATATACAACTCTGAATAAATTATTCATAAATTATTATAATATTTGCCTATAAAGAAAAAATTGAAGTTTAGAAGAATACGTGTATTTATACTCAGGTTTTTTTCTGAATACATTTGAAATAATATATGAAACATATACACTGCAATAGGATAGAGACATAATAAGAACAAATAAAAGGGAAAAATAAGGTAAATAGAAAATCAGACTCAGGGCAAAGTTACCCAAGAATGTACTGGGATTTTTAAAAACAGAAGTTTTCAATTTGACTGTGAGCTTCCTAATAGACAAAACAAAGTAGAAGATACGATCGTTTTATAATTCACTAAGTTTATAAGGAGATGAAATAGTATTGGCCAAACAAAGCTGGGTTGACACAGGAATAAAAGTGCTCACTCGTTGGAGATTGTGTACTTATTTAAACAATGTTCCCAATTGGTTAAATATTTTTATTATTCTTTTTTGCAGAAGAGATTGCTTTCCAGGACACAGAAGAAAATTCTTAGCATCTCGTTACTTTAGAATCGCATCTCAGTTTTGAAATAAAACCATATTCAAAAATTACCCATCATATACACCAGATTCATTTTTAAATGACATGTGATGATTTCCAACAACCCAAATGCATCTTCAATGTCTCTATAGATGGCAGAGCATATTCAAAAAGTGAGTGACAGACTTTGAAGGCCATTTCCAAGGAAGTGTTCAGAAATACTTTGAGTGATGTTGATATCATAGGAAGACACATACGGGCTCTTAAGGTGAATATTTGAGGGAGATAGTGCTTATTGTTGTTATTCATGTGACCAAACAATTATATTAGATTGTGATTGTACAATATATGGCAGACCAGAGTGCGCACTGTGATTGCAGAGTTTCTTAAGTGGCGTGGGGGTACAAATAATCCGTCCTTGCCTTCAGGAAATATATTCTTAGGTTTCTGCACTCTTCTGTGTGCAGATATTTATTCTCCTTAATGAAACAAAAATTCCTTTAGTGAAGAAAACATATTTCTTATTTATTTTTACCCTTCACCACTAGCAAAGTTCCTATTAGGTGCCAACAAATACTTGTAGATAAATAAACTCTTGCTCTGATCTCCTGAAACACTAGCAAACTGCCTGGCTCTCCTGTCACATGTCACATATAGACCTGGCCTCACAACGTATTTCCACATATTTTTTCTTGAAAAGACAGCAAGTTAATAAAAAAGAGATGCAAAATATATTAAATGTTTTGATAATGTCTTTCTTCTATGTCTTGGGTAAATGCTAATCTGAGATTCTGTAATCTGTGTGACTAGTATAAATGATGGAACACATAATTTTCTGATATTATTTTCTCAGGCTATTAAGCTCTGCCCAACCTTTTAAGTATATTGAATTGGAAGATCATGTTCCCACCATTTCAGGAAATTGGTAGTGTCACAGCCCAACAACTTGAGAAAATAATGTTATTTTAGAAAGGAGGTAAAAAGAAGAAATGGCAACAAAGAAACGATGTAAACCTCAGACTGGAAATCGTAAACACTTGCCCCTGTGATGTAAAATTTTGTCGATGTGAGAAAAGCGGCATAAAGAATGTCATTGTGATTTATTTAACTAATGAGCTTTCTTTTTAGGTCTCTTATGGTATATGAGCAACTGTAATTTTTTTTTCATAAATGAACACTTTCCTCTGATGGCAGGGGTTGGGGACTGGAACAGCTGTTGACAGTGGAAGTCTGCATTGAGATTATTTAGAAAAAAAGTGCAATGAGAGAGGTAAAGCCCTGTTTAATGAAGACAATTTAACAAAAACCACAAAGGAATGTATTACACAAACAGATTTTAATATAGAAAAACGGAATGTGCCGGAAGAGTGATTTTTAGACTTGGTGATCTTTCAGAGGGAAAAGGAGTGAGTGCAAACTTTGCAACCTGTTGGCTCTTCCTAATTAGACATATGACAAGAAGGGAGATGGTAAAGCAGTCTCCAAGTAAGTGCTGGTTTCCTAGCAACCGCGGCTCCAGTGGCTTAACCAGATTTTAAATGCAAACAATCAACCTCAGTACTAAGCCTGAAAGGGACATTAAATAAATATCAAGGGGAAAACAGTGCAATTCTTCCCAAGAAATGCTCTTCTTAGGCTGTGGGCTGCTACTACCAGTCTTTAAAGCCTGCCTCTGTGCTCAGGTGCCCGCAATGAGCTCTAAGTCAGCCTTAAGTTACATAATGCCTAGACTGTCCCTGTTGCGCTGATGGCCCTACTCATTTCCTGCCTGAACACACGCTACATGTGGCACAAACAGACTTCCAAATCGAGGTGGCTTAAGCCTGATGTGGGTCTACAAGAATTGTTTTCTACTTTGTATTTTGCAGCGTATTTTATTTGATTGTGAGTATATTCTTCATAAGCTATTTTTCATAAACTTTCAGTTTCGTTCAGTAGTATCTCTTCCATTTTCCAAAACACTATCTCAAAAGAGTCACTCAATCCAATATTCTATATAATGTCTTAAAATGGCAGAACCCTTAAACGCAGCCTATGTTTTCAAAACAGCTCTCGTTCATACAAATTGTTCAATAGAAAGATTTGAGCAGAAATTTAAAATGGGTCAATAGGAGCACCTCTAGAACCTCTTACTTACTTGCATAATATGCCCCAATACTTTATGGGCAAATATGGAATTTCTAGAAACATGACTAGAAAGCAATTGATTATCTCAGCTAGTCTCTTCCAGAAGAGGTCTCTGACACTCCTGAAGGTAAAAACTAGAAGACAAAGCGATGGAATAGGCCCAGGAATTTTTATCTGAATCCATGATGAATACTAGCCATTCAACACAGAAGACAGGTCACAGAAGAAGAAGTAATACATTATCCTGTTGCAGGGTGGGTAAGAGAGCTGGAAAGCCTCTTTTAGTAAACTTTTCTTATTAAACTGTTTATTTTGAGATGACTGTAGATTAACTTACGGTTGTAAAAATATAATAATAACACAGAGCTATCCTATAGATCCCTTATCCAGTTTCTTAATTTGAAGAGACTTTTAAATCTTGGTATAGTCAGTACAACCAGGAGCCATCCATAGAGTTGTAATCAAGTAAGTCAGCCTCCAGAAGAGGTCTCCGTTTCAGCAGTTCCACCTATGAGCTTTGTTTGCACTAAATGGTAACTAGCACTCTTGGGTGAGCACTGTTAATAGGCAATCCACCAGAGAGCTCAACGGAAAAGGCCTGACCAGTAGATTCAAGAGAAGACGTCTCTGAGAATCAAGAGGGAACTCTTGTCCTTTCTTTTTCAGATTTGAATCAAATGATTCTGGGGAATTAGTGAGCATTAATGAACTATAATCTTTGGTGATTTGGGATAAAATGGTTTGGCTAAACCATTTTAATTCTTTAAAGAATTAAAAGAATTAAAAAATTAAAATGGTTTAGCTAAATCATTTGAATAGATGATTATAAAATTGGAGATCATCAGACAGGATATTTATTAGGGAGAACTCTTGGGATCAAAACCTGTGGAAAGGAAGGGTAGTGAGAGAGGAAGGAAACGAAGCAGTATTGGAAAATGAAGAAAACTGGGCTGCGTGCAGATCTAGCAAAGACCACAGCCAATATGAAGGGCCCCTTCAAAGTTCTTTTGCCTGCACTGAGGATGCCAGAACTTTACATTGACCCATCATTGGATGAAAGCTGTTTGTTAGAAGGCAACGTGATCTTGGACAAACCAGCTCTTTCCAGACCAAGACAATTTAAAGAAAGAATCAAGAGCTGAAGCCTGTCAGGTAGTATTGCTCCCAGAAGCCATATAAAATAATACCTCATTTCTAAAGCAGAAGCCAGGCAATACATAACAGCACCCACTATATTTCATCCATTGTACTGCTCAGATATATTCCTTTACATATGCTCCGACTTGGAACAACAAGGCTTATAATTACGATGAGCTCTGTTTTTCTTTTTTTTTTTTTTTAACTTGGTCGACTTATAGGAAGATTTATGGGATGAATTAAGCCCATGCAACTACAGCCAATCTTAGGGCTGTAATGAATCCTCAGCATCGCTCTCCTTTATCCAGGGGGAACAAAAATCAAACCAGTGTATTTTTTAAAATTTTCCTTATCTTCAACTAGCACCTCACATGGTCTTGGGTCTGCGGTCACCATGTGCCTCCAAGACTGTGGCTGCCGTACTTCTCCATTTATTGTTGAAATTGGGTAAGGGATTCTGAGAGGTATGCAAGTGGATCACCTGGGAGACAAACCCAGAATTCTGTTTTGTAACGGGAAACATCAGCCTTACTTCCCTCTGACGATCAGAGTCCATTCCCTGCCGGGATTGTGACTCTAGGTGTTTCATGCTTGTCCCTTATCCAAAAGAGTTCAAGATGACCAGGAGAAAACCACCACTTATATGCAATAGGACTCTTGCTATGTGCATAGTAAAAGTGTTTTCCCTTTGGGTATCAGGAGTTTTAATCTGCAAAACAGAATTGTGTACACAGAAAGCACAAAATTCCCATAAAGAACAATTAGGAGTGATTAGAAAAAAATCTGTGCAGACAGAAACAAAACAGAAGTGACATTAAATATGGCCACGCTTGCTTTAATCCCTTGATTCTCAAACTCATGTATTCCACCTGTTAGGGACAGGAACCTATGCAAAGGCCCTCTACTCATGTAGAGATTGGCAAACTATAGCTTTCAGGCCAAATCCATCTTTTTGCCTGTTTATATAAACAAAGTTTTCCTGGAACACAGTTATAACCATTCATTTATCTATTACTTAAAGCCGTTTTTACACTACAGTTGCAGAGTTGAGTAGCTGCCACAGAAATCGTATGGCCTGAAAACCTAAAATAATTTTTATCTCACTCTTTACAGAAAGTTTGCCAACTCTTGATTTTGTGTGTATATCGCATCCTGGAGAGTGGTGCCCTTCTTTGTAAGGAATCATCTCCAAGCTAGCACTTCAGTTTACCTTCACCAGTCCATTTTGTTACTCTATCACACTGACAGCTTCTGGGTGGTATAGTGTGGAGCATGGCCAGTGGATTCCGTGGTCATGTGCCCACTCCCACCCTCTATTTCTGTAAAGTGGGTGTCTTGAACTGACATGATATTGAGTGAGACCCTCTTCCGGTGAATCACTTTGTAAACCCTTGGTTAGTGGTGCAGGTTGACATCCTGCAGTCAGAAAAGGCAAACTCATACCCAGAACGTATACCTACTAATGAGAAAATGAACCATTGACATTGGAAGGTAAAAGGGGTCAAATGTAGTCAACTTGCCATAAGGTGTCTGGTTGGTTTTCTTGAGGATGGTGCTACATTAGGGATAGATTATTTGTCTCTGTTGCTGACAGGTTGAAGGTTCATTAGTGGTAGTAGAAAGATAAGCCTTGATGAGTTTGAGCCCATGTTCTTGAGTCCATGCATAGCCCCCATCCCTGTCACATGGCTATTTCCTTTTTGTGACCCTTGTGCAAGCAATGGAGTGGCCAATGCCAGAGGCTGGCTGACATTAATTGGCTAAGTCATTTTGTCTATTTGGCTGTTTAGTGCCCCTTTCATAAAGCCAGCTCGTTGGTGGTATTAGCATGCAATGTAAAAATGCTGACATTTTATGTCCACTACCCAAGGGACATCTGTGTGCCTCTATTCCATTACTCATTGTCCCCTATATTCCATTTTTTTTCTTCTTTCAGGCCCTGGCCATCTAGCCAAGCCATTTATTCCTGCTCATAAATCTCTGCATGTTCTAGCTTTGGGCTGCTTCTCTTTCCTCATAAAATGGATGAACAGGTATACCAAATGCAGCTTGCCCATCAACTTTCTGTCACCGTTGTATCTTTGATGCCGCATCCTCCTTCCCCCACCACCCCCTGAGTAAGACAGTAGCATAATCATAGTCTATTTTTGGCTTGACTATCAATTAAGACAACATATTTGTAAATAAAGCTTTGCTTTATTCCTCCTCAAAATTCCTGTGTGGCCATAAATGAAAGCAGAGTAAGAGGTTCTGGTACAAAAGTGAATGACATGGTGGTGGAGACAGAGGTGGAGTCAGTGGTTTGGGGAGAGATAGAGGGGGTATCTAAGCCATCTGCTTAAGATGCAAGCTTAAATCCTGTCTTCTGGCATTGCTTATACATTACGACAGATATTCTACTTCTATATTAAAATAGATTTCTGATGGGTGTACTTCTCTTAATTCCAGATCTAGCTTCTGAGGAAAATTCTGACCACATGATCATTTGATGAACCACAGTGAAGCATTCTATCTTTATCAGTGTCCAGTGACAAAAAGGAGAAACTGTTCAAAAGGCATATAATTCTCTGTAGAGCATTGCTCCAGAATAAACTATATTATGTTTCTTCTACTGAGATCTACCAAATGCTCCATATGTTTTTTCCTACCACAGATATCTCCAAGACAGTATAAGGCCTAAGAGGCAAAGAGGCTTGTGCTGCAGTCTGGCCCCACTACAGACCTTTCCTTCTCTGAGACCACTTACATCATACTTTAAATGGGCAGAGCAGTTTGTGTGTGTGCATCTTTTATAACTGTCTCAGGGTTATTGTGAAAATTGAAATGTGTTAATATGTAAGTGTTTTATTGTGAGCTATAAATTAGCATATAAACATAATAATTTAGTAATTTTTTTTTGAGAAGGAGTCTCGCTCTGTCACCCAGGCTGGAGTGCAGTGGCATGAGCATGGCTCACTGCAACCTCCGCCTCCGAGGTTCAAGCGATTCTCCTGCCTCAGCCTCCCAAGCAGCTGGGATTACAGGTGCCTGCCACCATGCCCAGCTAATTTTTTTTAGTAGAGATGGGGTTTCAATGTGTTAGCCAGGCTGGTCTCGAATTTCTGACCTCGTGATCCTCCCACCTCGGCCTCCCAAAGTGTTCAGATTCTAAGCGTGAGCCACTGTGCCCAAGCATAATTTAATAATATGTTTTAATTCAAACATATTATACCTATTACTGTATATTTTTCTGATTTTGATGTGACACATGAAGTTTTATCCTTCATTATAATTATGAGATGATGCTAAGTTACATGAACATAGGTTCTTTATTCAACTGCTTCCCATAGCTTGATGGGGATAGCGTTGAATCGGTAAATTACTTTGGGCAGTATGGCCATTTTCACAATATTGACTCTTCCTACCCATGAGCATGGAATGTTTTTCCATCTGTTTATTTCATCTCTTATTTCCTTGAGCAGTGGTTCGTAGTTCTTCTTGAAGAGGTCCTTCACATCCCTTGTTAGTTGTATTCCTAGGTATTTTTTTCACTTTGTAGCAATTGTGAGTAGGAGTTCGCTCATGATTTGGCTCTCTGTCTGTTATTGATGTATAGTAATGCTTGCTATTTTTGCATATTGATTTTGTATCCTGAGACTTTGCTGAAGTTGATTATCAGCTTAAGGAGATTTTTGACTGAGATGATGGGGTCTTCTAAATATACAATCATGTCATCTGCAAACAGAGACAGTTTGACGTCCTCTTTTCCTAAGGAATACTATTTATTTCTTTTTCTTGCCTGGTTGCTCTGGCCAGAACTTCCAATACTATGTTGAATAGGAGTGGTAAGAGAGGGCACCCTTGTCTAGTACTAGTTTACAAAAGGAATGCTTCCGGTTTTTGCCCATTCAGTATGGTATTGGCTGTGGGTTTGTCAAAAATAGCCATTATTTTGAGATACAATCCGTCGATGCTCATTTATTGAGAGTTTTTAGCATAAAGGGCTGTTGAATTTTGTAGAAGGCCTTCTCTGCCTCTATTGAGATAATCATGTGGTTTTTGTCTTTGGTTCTATTTATGTGATGGATTACATTTATAGATTTCTGGATGTTTTCTTGAAAAACTTTGACCAAAGATTTGATGAAAATTAACAAAGATCTTAAAATAATACTACAGCGGGAGAGCTTTTAGAAATGGCTCCTCCCCAAAATGATTTTTTTTCACCATTTCAAGCGGTAAAAAAAAATTTTGGATGGGAAAAAATAGAACCTAGCCATAGAATTCTCCACATAACTATGTCACAAAACTGCTCCAAAATATGTTAAATATATCTTGGCTTATGTTCCAGAATTTTTAAGATCATTAACTTAATGTGTTTCAGTGCCTTAAAAAAGAAATTGGTTATTTTCTACATTTCCTTTTAAGGTTATATTCTGATTTCAGTCTTTTTAGATTGATGAAAACCTATTTGCTATATACTGTGGATACCATTGAACATTATAAAGTAATATATCCAGCATTGATAAGGAATTTATAAAAGTGGAATAGGGTCATATGTTTTATTAAAATGAAAGGATTTTGCTTCTAAATGCTAACCATTAGGAACATAACCAATGTGTTGGGCAGAGTGTGCTTTAATTTATACTCAAATAGAATTGGTCTTCTTACTTTTTAATAAATTGCCTTTGTAACACAGAGAGCTGTTCTCTTAGAGAAATTGGAAAAAGTTTGTGATCTTTGTGTTCTGCTCAAGCGTTCTAAGAGAATTGGCAATTTCCATCAGTATCCAAACTACTTAAAAAAATTCACCATCCTTTATATCTCCACACCTAATTATTAAGTGTCAATCAAAACTGACAGTAGGACAACAAAGCCACACAATTATAGAGAAGGATGTACTTTCAAATGTCATTCTAAATTTATGAAATTGCACAGTTTTACAGTCCTCTTATGAAAATGTCAAAAAGCGCTGAATGTAATTTTTTTCTCTAAGTGGTAAATACAACAAATTTACATCCTTAATGCATTCATTATTTATTCTTTCAAACAGTGATAAAAATCCTGAGTCAAATTCCTGTCTTTTCACTTATTGAGGTGAAGATGCTCATTTCATATCTATGGGACATCTCAACACCTACAAAAAGTGACAAGTGTTAAATCATATTAATGTTGTTGACTTATCAAAATAATTTATTATCGTAACAAAACATTAAAATGTTATAGAAGAAATTAAAGATAAAAATGTAGCCCATTCCCAAGCTTAGGTGCTTAATTCCTATTCTCAAAAGTGATTTGGATAAACTGACTAAAAGATAAATGTATTATTAATCACTTTGGCTGATTCTTTCAGACATAGTCTGTGAATTTATATGTATATATATATAATTTATTGATGTGTTTATATACAAATATATATAAACACGTATATGAACACACTAGATCAAAAACTAAATCCTGCTCTGCAATGTTTTCTGATTTTAACATTTACATATCATTTTACTTGCTCATCAGTGATAGACTGGACAAAGAAAATGTGACACATATACACCATGGAATACTATGCAGTCATAAAAAATGATGAGTTATGTCCTTTGTAGAGACATGGATGAATCTGGAAACCATCATTCTCAGCAAACTGACACAAGAAGAGAAAATCAAACACCGGATGTTCTCACTCATAGGTGGGTATTGAACAATGAGAACACATGGACACAGGGAGGGGAGAATCACACACTGGAGTCTGTTGGGGGAAAGGGCTGGGGAGGGACAGCAGGGGGTGGAAAAGTTAGGGAGGGATAACACAGGGAGAAATGCCAAATATAGGTGACAGGGGGATGGAGGCAGCAAACCACCTTGCCATGTATGTACCTATGCAACAATCCTGAATGTTCTGTAGATGTACCCCAGAACCTAAACTAAAATTAAAAAAAAATATATATATATATATATATATATTTGTACATATAATGCTGGCTCATTCTTCTAAATAACTGCATAATAGTCTAATGTATGTTAGTTTCTCAATTTGTTTTATGAGTCACTTAGGTGTATTTCAAGTTTTGATATTAGAAACAATATTCCATATTGTTTGATCTGTACCTTTAATCCTGTATCTTTCTTTTTGTGCCTCTATGAAGGCATCTGTAGGATAAGTTCTTAGTTGGGAAATTTCTGTGTCTAAGCATTTATTTGTTTATAATTTAAATTAGTTAATTTAACATTATATTAGTTAAATATGATATATTTTTAATATAGTCTACCTATTATACTTTTTCTTGGCGGGGGGAGTGGTCGGAGTCTTGCTCAGTAACCCACGCTGGAGTGCAATGGCACCATCTTGACTCACTGCACCCTCTGCCTCCTGGGTTCCAGCAATTCTCCCGTCTCAGCTTCTCGAGTAGCTGGGATTACAAGCATGCTCCAGCACGCCTGGCTAATTTTTATCTTTTTAGTAGAGACGGAGTTTTCCCCATGTTGGCCAGGCTGGTCTTGAATTTCTGACCTCAGATGACCCACCCGCCTCCGCCTCACAAAGTGCTAGGATTACAGGCGTGACCCACTACGAGCAGCCATATGATCCATTTTAAAAGTTTAAAGTTAATCAACAATGGAACGCAAGATAAATAATCATTTTATAAAGAAAACCTAAACAGAGAAAATGATTTGGGAAAATAGTTGATAGGCAACATTGTAATTAAATTTTTAAAGAGCACAAACTAATGAGAATAGCAATCACTATTTTGTAAAATTTAAAATGAAAATAAAACTAAGACTTGAGTTGTATCAAGGTAATAAATTGTTAGAAAAACATCTATAATGGATGTGGTGATTTCTTGAATTTTCAGCATTTGGAAAGCAACCAAAATTATTTGATGCCAAATGAAATAACATATATGTCATCGATGTAGACAGTAATTAGCCAAACATTTGAATGATTCAGGTTTAAAGCCATTTAAATGGAAAAATTTCTTGAAAATGTGAATTATTTTTTCAATTTCAATGGTTTTAACATGATAATGTGAAGTAAGTCTGGAACAAAGCTGATAGATACCTCTTAATTTCAAACCCTTTTTGTTGATATAGAATAAACATATTTCAGTAACATATTGTTTTCTCCTTCACTCTTTTTTTTTTTCCCGAGACGGAGTCTCACTCTGTCACCCAGGCTGGAGTGCAATGCCCCAATCTCGGCTCACTGCAACCTCCGCCTCCTGGGTATAAGCGATTCTCCTGCCTCAGCCGCCCAAGTAGCTGGGATTACAGGTGGGTGCCACAATATTCGGCTAATTTTTTTTTTCTTTTGTATTTTTAGTAGAGATAGGTTTTCACCATGTTAGCCAGTATGGTCTCAGTCCCCCGACCTCCTGATCGGCCCCCTCGGCCTCCGGAAGTGCTGGAATCACAGGCATGAGCCACCGCGCCCGGCCTCTCCTTCACTCTTTTACTGGCTAATGCGGGGAAGAGAGACTTACTTCAGATGTTTGAAAGTGTATCATTACTATAATTAATTATTTAGCCATATATATAAAGAAATGAAATAATATGTCAATTGGAAGAATTTAAGATCTAGAGTACACAGCACTAGGCTAGTAGTCACTGTGTAGCAGTCAGAATTTTTATAAACAGGGTCAATATTTATTAGATCTCCAATTTCCCAAACAGGGAGATCAGGTATCTATAGAACTTGGACATCAGGTACATACAGAGTGTACAGCTGTGCTCAACTCTTCTAAAAAATGAAAGAAAAAATATATAATACATAATTTTCCAGAAGGTTTTTCAATATTTTGTCCTTTAACAGATCTAAAATATTCTTTGAGATCTCCTTATGAACTTCTTTGAGAAAGTAGGTTTTATTTCAAAATGCCCTTCCAATAACCAAGTATTAACTTTAGTGTATGTTGTTTTATATGTATTTATTATCATAAGCACATAACGAAGGAGGAACCACTTAAATCTCTCTCGTCTATGTGCACATATATTCAGCAAGTTTCTAACATTTATAATGATTTCATTTATCGTGAAGATTAAGATTATCTTAGATTATCAGCATCTGCCCGGTTCCAAATAAAGTTTCAGCAATAATACCTAAAACGGTATTCATAAAGAAGATTACTATCTCTTTAACAAAACAGAAAACATTTTTTCCAGGGCTTTCATTATCAGTTCCTGAATGATTTAGTGTCCTTGCTTTTTATTCTGACACATACCTGCACTGCTTTCAAAAGAATTCACTTATCACTTCACTAAGATTAAATTGAATGCACATACTACATGGATCATTGTATATTAGGAACAATACACTGGTCCACATTTGAGTCTGATTCTGTGCCTCACATTGTGCCAGGTTCTACAGTATATAGATATAGCACATTGGTCCATCATTTCTAGGAGCTTCCAAACTATCTTAGGATTAATGACCAACAAAGAAAAAGGTAGACAGCAATAATGAATGACATATGACAAACGAAAGGTTATAGATGCACTATAGATTTCAAGGAAAGGGGTACCACCATTTCATAGAATAATTTGTCTAGAACTGACCCTTGAAAATGAATGAGATTCAGATTTGCAGAGGGAAAAAAACATTTTAGGTGTGAGTAATTGTGTGAATAAAGAAAGATAGACTCTATAAGGCACATTGTAGGGGATTGGTTTAGGAAGATTGAACAGATCCATCTGGCTGAAATAGACCTTAAAAAAAAAATTGTATGGTATGTCCTTGGAAAATTGTGGGAGTCTAGGTCATTTTAGACGATAGGGACATTCTAGCCCATAGGGACTTCTAATACAAGTCTAAGGAAAAAGTATCCTACCTATGGGAAGAGGTAAAATCTTGAAAGGATTTTATTTTAGGTGTTAATGCATAGAATGCTTTAAAAAATTAATCTAGGTATGAGAGGTAATATGGATTGTGAGATGCATAATACTTACACCTAAAATTTAATCAGCAGTTACTGCATAATAGGCACTGTGCTAGACCAACACGGACAGTTTCATCTTTACATACCCTTAAAGACTTATACTATAACGATCCCCTTTACTAGGGAGAAGTTAAAGCTAAGACAGATTCAAAATGGATCCCCAAGGTAGCCCATTTCTGAGCTAGAATTTAAATATAGGCAGTAAGTATTTAAGTCAGAGTTCTGGAGTCAAAGAAGGGCGTTAGTAAGTTATTAAAAGTAGTCTTTTGTGACAAATTGCTCTACTGTGTAGCCTTAGTAGAAATAAAGAGGAATGAAAGGGTGTTAAAGACAATGTGAAGGAAAGATGAGTTCAAATTGTGCTGTGAAAGTGCAACACATTAAAGGAACAGTGTCTTCTCAAGTTGAGGATGTATTAGCATCACATGCATTTTCTTTGTCAAAACTTGCCTCCTCCTTCTTCTGAATTACATGGTCATGCTAACAATAGCCAGTTATCCTAGATTGGTTGGAAAGAAAATTCAAAATGAAAACAATTTGCAGATAGCTAAGAATAAGCTCATTTTGTCAGATTGCTCTGTTGGTAATGGTTTCATTTTGCATGAATAATTTCTCTCTAATATGTATTTGGTAGAAACAATACAAACCAGTTTTGCAAATAGGCCCCTTAAGAAAATGTCAGCCTTGTCCTTTTCTAGGTTCCTAAAGTCATCTTTCTATCTGATTATTTTTCTTCAGTTTCTTTTGGAGTAAGGAAAACTGCCCAGGTAAATGTTTGCAATTTCATCTGAAACAGGTTCCTATGAGAAAGTAACAATAACAGTGAGCTCATTATCTAATTTTTGTGAGATCTCACCTGTTTTTTTTAAGAGACATACTTATTGAATAACTTAAGACCTAATTAGAAATGTGAATATGTAAACTTGAAGTAGACATTTGAAAATCATTAAACATGGCAAAACATTTTTCTGCCCTGAAGTCTCTGCGAGGGCATATAGAGTGTGTTTGATAAATATCTATTGTTGAATGAGCAATATGACATTAACTTGGATATAAGTTCCAACTCTTTTCCATACATATTTTAAATGACTTTATGTAAAATTTATTTTAGATAATCAGATAAACATAATTCTGTTCAACAACATTTAATTAGAAATGTGAGTCAGGAACGCGTACTCATTTGCTTCAGACCTTGAAACAGCTTTGCATTTCACCGCGAGTAAGATCAAAGCTTTCAGAATAATCTTATATGACCTGGCATCTGTTACATCTATGATTTCACCTCTCTCCCTCTCACTCACTTTGCTCCAGTCCCACTGGCCTCTTTGCTATTCCTCAAACAAAGCACCATCTTATGTTGAGACGTTAACACTGTCCAGAATTTTTATCAAAACCTCCACATTAATTTTCTCTTCTTCAGGCATTCTCCAGAAGGCATTGATAATGCCAACTCTGACCATTCTTTTTACATATGATCCCCCAAACTATTCCCAATACTTCTTAACATTGCTCTACTTCTTTATGCTTTGATAAGTATTGTCTCCTAACATAGTAGAAACTTATATACTATATCTTAATGAAATTGTATGATGCTACTAAAATGGCAAGCAAGAATGCTTGTTGGCTTTGTTCAATGTTGAATCCCAAGCATCTAGTAGGCTTTGAATTAATATTTGTTGAATGAGAACATGAATGAATGAAAGCACTTTTACATTCTCCAACCACAATTAATCTCTAACTAGCCAACCTTGTGTGTCAGACCTTCAGGGTAAAGACACAATAACTTTTTCTAATTTGACAATCTTTTACCAGTGAAACATTAATAAATGTAGTTCTGCCAGGTAATATTTCTGTTAAGTGGTCAAAGCAATTGGGAAGGAAGTACTGTGTTTTCTTTTTGAAGCCTGATGAGTGTTACTTTATAAAGCGGTCATTAAATAAGATGAAGTAGTCACCCTTTTGAGTCATCCACAATCTTATTATCTTTGCTAAGAGTAGATGCCAAAGAGTGTGTCCCCGAGACAGAGAGGACCAACATAATTATCTGAACTTCAATGATCTTTGAAACTATGTCAGTCTCCACTTGGAATAAAGCTCCTCAATGGCTGGACATTAATAAATTCTCAATAAATGTTTGTTGATACAAGAAAGCATTTCAAAAGTACCTTTTCTCTAGCATCCATATAAGTACCAAGCATTCAAACTTGAGCTTCTGAGACTGAGGAATATCTCTGGTGACTTTATTTTTCTCTTCTAACCAATGACAGATTTTGGCTAGATGACTTCTGAGCTCCTTTTCCACCAATTGTCTATGATTTTACCATTTCTGCTAGATTAGACAATTCCTTAGATAAAAATAACACTGGGAGAGAGATTAACGAGTTGTGGTTTTTATTTTTCCAGCTTGTCATGCTTCAGTTATGCTCCTCTGTAGTCTGTGGCTTAAGAAGATGTTGCTTTCAGTTCAGTTGAAACTACAAGCACCACATTGAAAGAATTTTAGCACTTTCTTCTCCTGGTTTTAATATACCTGCTCCCCAAAACAGTTCTATACAGTGAACAGATACTAAACACCTGAGTGGATTTCATCAATGACAAGGGAACAATACATTCTATTATTCTGACATCTATGGCCAGTGCACAGTATTTTGTATTAGAGAATTGTATTATGTCTAAGGAAGGCATTGTGAACCAGAGATGCAGCAACAGGCCTTAATTTGGATTGTTTCCTTTAGAGAATCTAATGGAAAACTTCTAGAATGAGAGAGTTGATGAAAGAATATTTCATCAAAAAACATATTTCTATAAAAATTATTTTTCTGTAACCCCTTTGCTATTATCTTAAATATGCAGACTTGATTCAAAACTTTTCCTTCATTCATTTCATCAAAAAAGTTGTCAGGATGAAATTGAAACTTCAGATTGTTTTATTACTGAGTTATTTCAATAGAGTTCAGTGAGAAATATAATTTATTGGAGGTCTCCGTACTACCACCATGCCATGAGTATCTATTGATGTTCACAAAGACTCATGAGAGTTCATTCTTAGAATATGATCATTCTTAGCTGCATTTTGGTATAGAAAGTAGATTAGAGGGAAAGAATAGCATTAAGCCTCCTCTCACAAAAGCAAGCACAGAAAAGTAACAGATGCAAAACCCCTGGAAGTACACATATTCCTTCATTGGCGCCCAAAATCCACTTTCCCTGATGAAGGCAAAATAAACAGGATTTCTGCTTTCTAATAAACTAATTCAGTTTATATTTATTTATTTTTTCCAAAAACTGCACTAGACTCCAAAACAGTGGTGTCCAGTAGAACTCCCAGCAATGAAGAAACTGTTCTAAATATTCACTATCCCATATGGTAGTCAGTAGCCACGTGTGGCCATGGAGGGCTTGATGTATAATTAGTATGACTGAGAAACTGAATTTATAATTTAATTTTAATTAATTTGAATATAAATTTATACAGCTACATGTGGCTAATGATTACTATATTGGACAATGAGGTTATAGAGATATATCTCTGAGTGGGATCAATGAGAAAAAGCTTAAAGACAATTAAAAGACAAAAGGTAATTAAAATAGCAAAGAATAAGAGAGTCACCTTTCCAATGTTATTATTTAAATGAAGTGAAAGTGATTGGCAGTGGTAAGCACCCAAATCTTAGTGATAAGGCAAGGAGCAATACTTGTATTTGAATACTTCTAACCAATATCACTTGTGATACACAGTTGACCCTTGAGCGACACAGGAGGTATGGGTGCTAAACCGCATTCCAAGTGAAAAATCCACGTATAACTTTCTCACCCAAAAAACTTAACCACTAACAGCCGACTGTTGCCCAAAAGTCTTACAGACAACATAAACTGTTGATTAATACACATTTTGTATTTTATACATATAATATAGTATATTCTACAATAAAGGAAGTTAGAGAAAAGAAAATGCAAAGAAAATCACAAGGAAGAGAAACTCTCTTAACTATTTATGAAGTGGAAGTGGATCATCATAAAGGTCTTCATCTTTGTCATCGTCACATTGAATAGGCTGAGGAGGTGGAAGAGGAAAGGTTGATCTTGCTGTCTTAGGGATGGCAAAGGCAGAAGAGGAGAAGGTAGAAGGGAGGCAAAAGAGCAGGCACTCGGTGTAACTTTACAGAGATACATCATCATTTCTGATGTTTTGTGTCTTTCATTTCTCTGCATTTAAAATGTTTCTATACAGTAGCAATTCTTCCACAATTTGCTTTTGTCTACACCCATGAGTACATAAAGGGTCCCTGTCATAAAAAAGTCAAAAGTAGACTTAAATAATCAGAACTGTTCTGCCAGGTTGTCTAATGTCAATTAGTTTTCTTACATTGCTTCCTTTTCATCTTCCTCATCATCTAGCACTGGTCTTGAAGCACTCATCTCCATCAAGTTGTCTTCTGCTAATTCCTCTGGTGTGGTGTCTATTAGCTCTTGAATGTCCCCAACATCTGTATCTTGAAACCCTTCACTCTTCACTATTTTGCCATATCCACAGTGTCTTTCCTGATTTCCTTGATTGGTTGTATGTGAATCCTGTGAAGTCATGCACAACATCTGGACACAGTTTTCTCCAGCAGGAAGTTGTTTCGGGCTTGATGGCTTTCACCCCTTCTTCAAAACAATGACGGCATCTTTGATAGGGTCATTCTTCCCAACTTTCATTATTTTCTCTCTATTGAGATTCTCTTTTGCAGAACTGGCAATCCTTTCCATAGGATACTGTGTTTAATGAGCCTTAAAAGTCCTTATAACCTCTGATATAGCAGCAGAATCAAAAACGTTGTATTTGGTGGCAAGTAGACCACTTTAGTGCCTATGGTGATGAATTCACTTGGTTCTGGATGGCCAGGGGCATTGTCCAACATACAGAAAAAACAAAACAAAACAAAAACTTTAAAGGGTGGTACCTTAAGGGCAAGAAACTTCCTGACATCAGGGACGAAGCACTGATAAAGCAAATCCAGAAAAAGGGCTTTTCTTGTCCAGGCCTTCCTGTTGTACAGTTAAAAAAAAAAACAAAAAAAAACTGGCAGCCAGTGTTTCTCTTTTCCCTTTAAGGCTCATGGGTTAGCAGCTTTCCAGACAAGGGCGGTTTTATCATAAAACCAACTGCAATTACAAAAACCAGTAGAGTTAGCCTATCCCTTCCTGCCTTAATTCTTGGGCTCACTGCTCTTTCTTACTAATAAATGTCCTTTGTGGATTTTTTTTTCCAGCTTAAGACAGTTTTGTCTGCACTAAAACCTCTTTAGGAAAATATTGTTTCTTCTCAATGTTATTCTTAATGGCAGCTGGGAACTCACTTGCTGCCTCTTGGTCAGCAGACACTGCTTCTCATGATACCTTGGCACTGTAAAAGCAAAATCTCTTTCTAAAATTATCCAGCCATCCTTTGTTAAAATTAAATTATTCAGCTTTAGATTCTTCACTTTCCTTTTCATTTAAGTTGTCATATAAAAAGTTAGGTTTTTCTCAAATCCTAGCAGAATCTATTAGTGTGCTTTTTCTATAGCAATCTTGTGCTTATGTGAAATCTGTAATTGTAATACAAGATAAAAAGGTATTTTGCAAAAAGGGCTCCTGCTAGCATAGATGCACCAATGGCTTCACAAATTTTCTTTTCTCAAACAATCGTCCTTAAGCTGCCTTTATTTATATTGAAATGACAGGCAAACGCAGCAGCAGCCCTCAATCCATAGCATGCATCGAGCAATTTAACTTTTTCTTGTAATGTCATGACTTTTGTCTGTTTCTTCAGAGAACTTCCAGCATCACTAGTGGCAAGTCATATGGGTCCCATGGTATTATTATTCAAGGTTTACAGTATTGCACTAAACACGGTGAAAAGTAGAGAACCACAATAGATCACTTTTTACAGCCATACACAGTCTACTGGAAAATGAACTGCTCACATAGAGATGATTAGCTTGACACAGCATTTTAAGTGAATATTTGTGATATGATCTGGCTGTGTCTCCACCCATAATCCCCATGTATCATGGGAGGGACCTTGTGGGAGGTAACTGAATCGTGGAGGTGGATTTTTTTCTACACTGTTCTCTTGATAGTAAGTAAGTCTCACTAGATCTGATGGTTTTATAAAGGGCAGTTCCCCTGTACACACTCCTGCCTTTGCTCCTCCTTTGCCTTCTGCCATGATTGTGAGGCCTCCCCAGCCATATGGAACTCTGAGTCCATTAAACCTCTTTTTCTTTATAAATTACCCTGTCTCAGGTATTTCTTCGTAGAGGTATGAAAATAGACTAATACAACTTGTAACACTGGAGCTCACCATGATAGCAACAGGAGATGGTTACAAAAGTATGACAGTAATACACTATGTATGACAGTTCATTTTATGCAGTTATGATTTAATGTTGCATATTTACATTTGCTTATATTTCTCTCTACTTCGTCCTTAAGTGTTTGTGTATATAAGTTTTAATAAATATTAATTTTAATAATCGATTTGTTTATAATTTTATGGCAGTAAGTGATAATAATAGACTAGTATTTTATACAGATATTTTATGCATGTATGACATGCATTTCTCCTAAATTTTTTCAGTATTTCTAGGATACACAGTTCATCTGTGAGTGTTCATAAGTTGTCATAAATCTCCAAAATATTGTCTAATACATTTATTTCTTAAAATCTGCATATGAATGGACCCATGCACTTCAAACCCATGTTCAAGGATTAATTGTATATGTTCATCCCTTTATGAAACATATTAAAATGTATCAGAAGGTGCTCCACATGAGAAATCTCCTCCTCAGCACCTTTAAAAAACAATCCCTCAGGTTTGGACACCATCTAGTTTTGGCAATATGAGTGGCATCACCAGGAATATGAGGGAAGTTAATTTTAGTCAATATAAAGAAGACATTTCTAATAATTATGCTATTTTTAAATGGTATTATAATTTCCTCAGCTCATTAAGTTGTTAAAGCAGAGACTACATGATAAATTTGAGGATTAGTTGAGGATGATGCATGTATCATGAAAAATGGGTTAGAAATTGAGCAAGTCTATGCTTTCTGCCCACTTAGGGCTTAGTTGCCTCATATATAAAATGATCATAGTAATGTTATCAAAAGGCAGAGGACTAGAATATTCATTTTAAGAACCATGACTATTTGACCTCCTCTGGTCAATGAATTCATCTTATAAATTACCATCAATTAAACTTAGTTTACTTTTTCAACTGATGTAAATGATACTACATTACATGGTGGTTGTAGATTAAATGAGGTACTAAAACTTCATTGGAAAATGAAAACTAAAACTATTAAACTAAAGCTAAGTAGAGAGTCCTTCGCCCTTCGTTGTAATATTTTCCATCGTTTAATAACACAAACTCACTAAATAAATTGATTTTTGAACATAAAAGTGATAAATAGGTTATTTTTATTTTTATATCCCTTCACACCTTACCTGCTTGTAGCCTCCAGCTATACATAATCTTCATGGCTGTTTGTATTGTTGTTATTACTGTTCAGGAGAAGTTCTTATTCCGAAGAGAAGGACAAGAAGGGAAGAAGGAAGGAAGGAAGGAAGGAAGGAAGGAAGGAAGGAAGGAAGGAAGGAAGGAAGGAAGGAAGGAAGGAGGGAAGGGGAAGGGAAAGGGGAAGGGAAGGGAGGAAGGGAAAGAGGGAGGGTGGGAGGGTGGGAGGGAGGAAGGAAGGGAGGAAGGGAAAGAGGATTTGCTAATGTTCAAGAAATAATGTGGTTTAGAAAATATAATTGTTGAATTTGCTTTTAATGGTATAAGAGGAAATTATTAAACCAAAGTGACTGATCATATCTGTAGGAATTCTGAAATCTTACAACAGACAGAAAGCCACATTTTGTTTGTAGATCATTGTATTTGTGTCACCTCATTTTACCCTACATCATTTTATGTCTCAGTTAAGGTTATTTGCAGTGCACTGTATTTCAAAGTAGAAAATCAACTTTATCAAATGGAAGAAGTAACTGAGCTTATCCAAGATACCGATTTAGCCGCAATATGCTTTATGTTAGAGCGATCTGAGGGAGAAGATGGTGTGATTGTACAGGGATGGTCTGGCTCTTCAGGAAACGAAAATTTATAAAGAAAGAGAAGCTTGATTATCTAATTAGGGAAGAAAAGGAGCAAGCTGATGAGAAAAGTCAGAAAGTTTGGCAGCAATAAATAAGGAATCCTCTAAGTAAAATGGTCTAATAGTAGATATTTCAAATACGTTGAGGAAAAATATTAAAGGCAGACAGACAGTAAATTTAATTTATTTGGATGGTACTGAAATTCAAAGGCATGCAGGAACATGGTGACAAATATGTCAAGAGCTAATCAACAGTCTTAATGGCAGGAAAATTTACCTATTTTTCCTTCAATTGAATTTAAATGTGAATAACTGTTTTATTGCACTTGCATTATTTCCTTTGAGAGAGGATCAGAGATAACCGCTTAACTAAACTGAACAGAATTTGGTTAGTATTATGTTCTCCTTCCACTAATAAAAAAAGCAGTTCTGAATATTCAAGAAAATTAAAGAAAATATTTGGCTTATTTTAAATATTTTGGGGTAGTTTCCAAATAAATTGAAATAATGCTGATGAATTTAAATAGTTCTTGTATTTCATACTATTAATATTCCATGAGGTAAACAGGGTAAATACCATTATCTCTATTTCATTTTAAAGAGAATTAACGCACAATTATGATAAATGAATGAGGTAATAATAAATGTTCATGATTACCTATCAATAACAAAAACATCCCTTTTTTTCTTTTCAAAAGGGGAAAATATAGTTTTTTTTTAAACCATTTCACCTATTCCTTCAAATCCTACCTTCTAACATTCTGTAAGAAATATACACTTCCTGCCAAAGAACTCAGATATCATTTGATGCAAATATTTATTAATATTTAGGAAAATCAAACAAACAGAAAAAAACATAGAGGCAGGGAAATTATTTTATTTTTTCCCTTCCCAATATTCTCTACTTTCTTTTTTTCCTTGGTGTGTGGTTTTTTTGTTTTTCTCCTGCCAAGGGAAATTGCAGGGGGAAGAGTCAGTGTGTGTGTATATGTGTCTGTGTGTGCTTGTGTGTGTGTGTGCACGCCTGTGTGTGTGTGTGTGTGTGTGTGTGTGTCTTCCTTAGGTTGATAAAACCAAACCAAATATATTTCTGATATTCACAGTGCTCCTAAGTCAAAATTCACATTTTCATTAGGTTACAGGAAACATAATAGACTATGACCTGTAATCAATAATAAAATTAGATGAAGGGGTTTTAATAATTATATGTTCAGTTTTAGAGAGGCAGCCGAGGCTGTTTTCATGGTAAGGCATTACTAAATGTCACTATTCGTCTTTCTGTCCTAATTCTCTGTAAATTTGAATTTGAAAAGCTTCAATTATCTAATGAAATTATTTGGAAATTATTCATTGAAATAAGTAGTTTTCCAAAAAGCACTCTAGTTTTCCCTTTCATACTGTCAGTGGAAATCTGTTCTTCAGCAAGGTTTAATGGACATCCATGAATAGCCCTAAAGACAATTCTTCACCCTTTGGGCAATTTTTCACAGCAGAGGACAGTACTATTTGAATTTAAATGATGTTGCATTGGAGGCCAATGGTAATAAGCCAGCTCTCAAGTAGACATTCCTTAGGTATTTTTATCATCTGAATTGTAACCATAGTACTTGATGCTTGCTACCACAGCCGTCATGTGAATTAGAAATATAACATAACAGTTTCTTTTTAGAGGAGAAACTATATTTCTGATGTGAACGCAGAAGTAGATGGAATTAAATACTATGATCTGTTTACCAAAGTTCCTGCCATTAGAAGAAAGCAAAATGTTTGCAAAATGAGAATTGGCTTGACAACCTGTTGTTTAAAAAAAAATAATTGTCTACACTATGAGATGCATTTCTGAATACAGAATTAACCTATTAGCCCAATGTCAAATAAAGCTTCCAACTAAATACCCACTTACTCACTCAAGAGACCACCGCCAGAATCATCTGGGAAAAGGTCCCTTTAAATAGACTAGCCTGAAGGTCAGCAGTGGAGGTCTATGAGGCAATAAGGGAAAAAAAGAAATATACAGAGTTCAAAGCACTCTCATTATTTCCCTAACTTCAAATAACAACAAAGAAACCTTTTAGTCTACAATTAACCACACATCTACCACAGCAGATTTTAACTCCACTAGTGGGATTGTATAGAGACCATGTCTGCTACCAGTAGAATGTACTTACCCTAAGACAGTACAATAAGTCAAGGGTAAATAAATCTCCCATGCTAAGGTATCCTGCCCTAGATTTAGGTGATTGTCCAGGTGTTGATATCACTACCTGCTTTATGTACACTATCGTTCTCTGTGCTAGCCAAATTTTTAGTAGAGGAAAAAGCTGCTGGGATGCATGTAATTTTGGTAATGAAAGCCCTGACTATGCCCTCTGCTCACCTGATGCATATATGCATAAATGTGTCATTGCAAAAAATGTGTTTAAGTAAAGTTTATCAGCCTTTAAGAATTGTGATGAGACCACCAGGTAAAGAAAAAGGTCACAACTTATATGCTATGCAAAGCTCCCCTTTTTGGAGGCATCATCCTAAATCATTTCTGCTCTATAAAGACTTTCACAGTACCGCTGTTTCCTGTACTTTGAAAATATTCCTGATTCCCCAAGCTTCCATTTTTTCTGATTAAACTTCAACCTGCCTGGCTTTATGTTATTTCATAGTAAATCAAATGCTGAGGGAAACATGAGAATTAATTTTAAAAGAGGTGTAAACCTCAATGACAATGATAATCTACAGGAGTTCCATTCTGTCACAAATTGACATTCAGGCCAGAAGACTGACATAGGATTTTTTGGTGCCACTTTGCCAGCCAGAGATCTCCATGGCCTGACAACCCTGCCTTGGCTTCTCTCAGCCCTGGGATCACTGTAGGAGGCACCCTGCTCACTTGGCCTCCCAGGTGGCTCCTAGCTTGCATTCTGCTCTGGATCCCGTGTGCACTGTGGGATGCATACTCAGCCTGTAGCTGGGCCAAGCATGCTGCAACCTGCCTCCACCTTGAGTGCTGCATCTGGATGAGAGGAACATGCTGGCACTGAACAGAGATGCCAGTGGCCCCAAAGCCCCCAAAGGGGTGTTACAGCATGCTAACAGCTCTTTTAGTCCCACCGTCCAGAGCCTAACAAACAAGAGTGTGATAATAGCTTTTTCAGTCCTGTTGCCCCACTCCAGTCTCTGGCTCCCAGGCTGGCCTGGCCCCACTACTGGGGTCATGTGGGGCAGCCACTGGCTGCCAACAGAGGGCAGAGGGTCACAGTGTTATAGCATTTTTTTGTACCTGCATTCAGCCAGTCCCAAGTTTTTGTCCCACATCCAAGAAGAATGAAGTTACACTGACAACCAAAAGGTGACCAGGGCTGAGAGTTTTATTGACCAACAGCTCTCAGTAGAGAGGAGACCCAGAGAGGGCAACATCCCTACTCAGAGTTGGGTAGCTTCCCTGGTCCAAAGGTAGGGCAGTTCCCAAAGTGTGTCTGAGTTCTGGGGTTTTATGGGCTTAGAATGGGAGAGTGCATGCTGATTGATTTCTGAGTACGCAAAAAAGGCTAAAACAAAAGCACTACTCAAAGGTGGGCATGGCAGTCTAAAACCAACTAGGGAAGAGTAGGTATATGTAAAATAGGTGAAAGGTGGGATCAATCAGAGGAAAGCACACCAAACAGGAAGAGAGGTTCTTAATCCTCTCTTAGATAAGTCCATGGATTTATTTAAGACTTGTAGCTTGGATTTCAGGCTTTAAACTGTCTTTGTTTTGAAGGTTGGATTTCACCAGGGACCTGCCCTATCTGCATAGGCATTTGACTGCCTCCTGCTGCTTTCAAGATCATGAGCAAATGCATAGTTCCCCACATACAGATTACCTAATGATCTATACATTGAAAATATCAGAAAATTGATACTATCCTTGCAAGCTCTTGGCGAGTTCTATTACGTAGTTAGAACTTTGATCTCAAGGATCAAATTGTTCAAATTTTGACTTTGCTATGTGTAGGTTAGATGACACTGGGCAGATTATTTAACCTAAGTCTCAACTACTTGTATCCAAAATGAAGATAACAATAGTGTTTATTTCAAATGCTAATTGAGGGTCATGAAATGATCCCAGTTGACTAGTTGTAACAGGGACCTTAAGGCCCACAAAGCACTTAGCACTGTGCCTGGTAAACAGTGAGCATACATTAGTGTTGATTTTTATAAAAATTGTGGTTATATTGTGAACTAGACAAGACGCAGATATCCTAATCAATTTCCTTATTTCTTCCACATACCACTTCCTTGGTGTTCAATCTTCTTAACTGCTTTAACTAATTAATCAATGTTAGGCATAATCCAGTTTTCGTGAAGTCCATAGATATAAATCATGGGACATTTACATTCTAGCCTAGGGGTTGCTAATGTTTTTTCTGTCACTAAATGGATAGTAAATATTTTAGGCTTTGAGAGTCAAATGATCTCTGCTGTAACTAATCAATTATGCCATTGGAGGGCAAAGTAGCTATAGATGATACAGATGACACACAAATGAATAGGTGTGGCTATAGCCTAATAAAGGTTAATTAATGGAAATTGAAATTTGAATTTTATATTATTTTCATGTCACAAAACACTAGGCATCTTTTTTTTTTTTGCAAAAATTTATTTTTTGAGAAGGAGTTTCACTCTTGTTGCCCAGGCTGGAGTGCAGTGGCACGATCTTGGCTCATTGTAACCTTCACCTCGGTGATTCTCCTGCCTCAGCCACCCGAGTAGCTGAGATTACAGGTGCCCGCAACCATAGCCGGCTAATTTTTTGTATTTTTAATAGAGATGGGATTTCACCATGTTGGCCAGGCTGGTCTTGAACTCCTGACCTCAGGTGATCCACCTGTCTCAACCTCCCAAAGTGTTGGGCTTACAGGCATGAGCCACCAGGCCTGGCCACAAAAATTTAAAGTAAAAAACAGGATTAGCTTGCTGGCTACACACACAATGCAGGTGAGATATATTTGACTCTCAGGCTATAGTTTATCTAATTCAGTTTTAACCCATTATTTGTGTTAACAGTTTACCTGACATATCTTGTATTTCAAGAAGAAATTATATATAAATGCTTTCAAAATTATTGACTATTTAGTAGTCAAATTAATAAAAATGCCATAATAATTGCCTAGTGTTTTGTGGTTATATTAACATTCCTAAGAGTTAACAATGTTAAATATTCAAAACAAAATTTGGCACATTCCTTATTTTCCCTGAAAAGCAGAAATAAAGTAAAAAACACTTTAAACGTCGGTACTGCGGCTGCTCAGTGTGGTATAGAGAACGTGAACCTACTTGATTGACTTAATGAAATATCAACTCTGGAGTTGTCAAGTGAACTCCAGAACTGAGGCTAGATAATTGGAAAAATAAAAACATCTGTCCAGAAGAAGGAACTTGATCTTGACCCAGATAGGGGAAAGGACTGGATATGGATAATCTGATAATATATTTCAATTTTGATTTCCAAGATCATCTGCTTGATTGATTATGTGGCTTCATTTGAGGATGTGAAATATTTGATGTCGAAAAATTAACAAGGGAGAGATTGCCCAATTAATATAAAGGAAATCTATTATTCTACAGCTCTGCTCTTTGTGGAGTATTCTGAGGATTTCATGAATATATTTTATTGAATATTTATATTTCCTAGAAGCTCTTTAACTTGGAGAATGAGGAAAGGAAATGAAGATACGTGGGAGAAAAGGAAGGAAGGATGATAAATGTAAATTTGACCTATATAAATTTATATTTAGAAAGTCCAGAGGCTGACAGTCATTGATCATTCAAGAATTTAATCTCTGCCATATCAATTTTGAAGAGATGCAAGTTTTGAGCATACATTAGTTGACTAGAACACCACCCATAGTTCCCTAAAGCAGATGTTAGCAAATTACAGCTCAAGAGCCAAATTCACTTTCATCCTGTTTTTGTAAACATAGTTTGATGATAATACAGTCATCCTCACTTATTTATGTATTAACTGTCACTATTTTTGTGCTATAATGACAGAATTGACTAGATCTGACAGAAATCATATGACCCACAAAGCTTAGAGTATCTAGATCTTTACAGAAAACGTTTACAGACCCCTGCCCTAAATCTTACTAGTGCAAGCATGGTTTGGAGATAATAGCATCTGCACCACAAGACAGATTATTAGAAATGCAAAATTCTGGGCTCCACTTCAAGCCTATTCAATCAGAATCCGTCCTTTAACCAGCTCTTCAAATGACATAATGACACACACATGATCGAGTAGTACCATCTTAAAATAATTTCTTTGAGTTTACAAATACATAGAACATGGGTTCATAAGGGGATATAATGTTTGACATTTTCTGGCATATATTTGTGAGTTGATAGGGTTTAGCTGTGTCCCCACCCAAATCTCATCTTGAATTGTAATTCCCATAATCCCCACGTATTGAGCCAGGGACTTAGTGGGTAGTGACTGAATCATGGATGGATGTGTTTTCTCCCATGATGTTCTCATGATAGTGAGTGAGTTCTCATGAGATCTGACGGTTTTATAGGTGTTTGACAATTCCTCCTTCACACACTTTCTACTGCTGCTTTGCAAAGGTCCTTGCTTCCCCTTTGCCTTCTGCCATGATTGTAAGTTTCCTGAGGCCTTCCCAGCCATGTGTAACTGTGAGTCAATTAAACTGCTTTCCTTTATAAATTACACCATTTGGGGCAGTTCTCTATAGCAGTACAAAAATGGAAAAATACATGAAGATTAGACCCTAATTGTTTTCCATGAGTTTTAAATCTTGGTTCTCATAAAGATTACTTTCCATAGTCCGCAACCCAAACTTTTTTTTATTTGAGATGGAATCTTACTCTGTCACCCAGGCTAGAGTTTAGTGGCACAATCCTGGCTTACTGCAACCTCTGCCTCCCAGGCTCAAGGGATTCTCTTGCTTCAGTCTCCTGAGTAGCTGGAATTACAGGTATATAACAACGCCTGGCTAATTTTTGTATTTTTAGTAGGGACAAGGTTTCACCATGTTGGCCAGGCTGGTCTTGAACTCCTGACCTCAGATGATCTGCCCACCTCAGCCTTCCAAAGTGCCGGGATTACAGGTGTGAGCCACCGTGCCCAGCCCACAACCCAAACTTCTTATGTGGAGATTATGTTGAGAAGTCCAAATGAAGGTTGAAATATCTATAGGAACAGAATATTCTGAAAATACATAAATTAGAATGTCTATGAGTCTTGGAAGAAGGTGTTCTTCAACAAATGTACTAAAACTAGTGTGTGGTTCACATTCAGAGACTATCTAATTGAAATGCTATTAAGCTACAATAATAATATTTTTTAAAACTGTCTATAGTTTTATAGTTTAATCAGTCTGAAGAATTTCTTTATTCTCTTAATCAGATATAAAGACAGATCTTGCATCTCATCAGCATACGTACATGTTTAAAATGGAAAATACAGAAATATACTTGTTGGATGATGGAAGTATAGCTCTATTTAATAGACATTTCACATTTAGTATTTTATTATTAAGCTCAGTTCAGTATAAGTGCACATTTTCAATGTCATGAATACATGGCATGAATGATGTGAGAAGCAATTTGCATTTATATAGCACCTTTCAAAGGCTTAGGATAGCAAAGCAAAGCATAAATGCTTGTGTAACTCTGCAATTAAGAATTCACTTCTAATTACTCCTACTTAAATGTGCAGTCTCTTTTTAATCACAACATTTTTACACCTGTGGTTAAGTGCTCTGACAGAGCCTCAACCTTATCTCTAAAGCATGCAAATTGCATGACTGGATTTTGTAATGAAGGCTTAGTTTGCCAGTGGGGAAATGATCACAGACATGTAACACCAATAACAATATTAAAGACATGGCTAAATTTAAAATCATCATTCTCTTGGATAATCTACTCATCCGCATTAAAACAGACGCAGGCTAATGACTGTCCAGCTCCAGAGCATACTTAAGATTCAGGCCCAGGTGTATTTCTGCAGGAAGTTAAGAGATGAGATCTGTAAACCACCTTGTAAATGTACGCTTGCCTGTAGTAAATCTTTAGCTGCTGGAGCTACAATTGCTAACGTGTGAGATTCCTAGTTCTCTTGTATAACCAAGGGACTAGTAAATAACATAGTGTTAAAAAAATTGATATCCTGTTACTAGGGGAAAGCACAATTCAGCTGCAACATATGGTTCTGGAAAGCTGTAGCCTTGTAAATGGAGCTGAGGAAAGGAAAGCAGTTCTGGAAAGATGGTTGTGCCTAAAGAGCAGGCCTTGGTGACAGCCATCTACATAACTGACTGCAGTAAAGCTTGAAGCCTCATTTTCAAAAGCTGATTAGAAAGAAGATTTATTAAGAACGTATGGTGATCTGGGGACCAGTGTAACACAAATAGACAAAGTTTTGTTCCTGAACCTTGAAAGTCTGCCAATATACAGCAAAATTGGGTAAACCTAGAAGCAAACAAAACTCAACAATTCATAGTCAACTGTGAAGAATTAGAAGTCAGAAGTTTTTGGATTTTTTATAAAGTATTTAATTGTGTGAAAAATGACTTTGAAATAGACCATCCATTTCAAAATCGAATATTGAGCTAGTCCAAAATCACAGGTATTGTGCACATCTCCACTGATTAAAATAATAACAACAGCAATAACAACAGTAATAATCAAGTAGGTGTGCTGGGAAATAAAAGAACACTTTCTTTACTCAGGAAAATCACAGAATAGAGAAAATGGGAGAAACAAGTAAACAGAGTGATGTGTGGTTCTATAAAGCTTTTGCAGCGTGCTATGAGAGCAAACAGGAGATATTTACTTCTGATCATCTTTGGAAAAAACTTCAGAGAAGAAAGGCAATTTCAAATATCAGTACAATTCTGCCAGCCATAATACTGGTGGAGAAGGAGTAAATATCAAAGAGTAAGAATATTCACACAAATTCTTTATGTGACCCTTGGCTTTATACAAAAGCCTTGCAGTTATAGCATATTAATTAGGAGTACAGCTTACTTAACCTGCTTGAGTCTCAGTTTCTTTATCTATAATGAGGAAAAATATAATATGCTTTAGAGAAATGTGGTGAGGACTCAACAATACTTAATGTTAAGTATCTAGAATTTTGACATGTAACTAATATTCAGTAAATGTTAGCTGTTTTTCTTTTTTTTAATTTTTGTTTCCTTTAAGCAATGCTCCTTTTAAGTAATTTCCAATATATGGTGAAAGAAGCAGGAAATCCAGCTCCCTGTACTTTAGGAAGGTCTGTCTGTTTCTAGCATTAGGAGCAAAAGGTAGTGGCGCTGCCATTTGAGATAAATAAAATATAACATCAACCACCATCTTTAAGCCTGCTTTATTTCCCACTCACATTTTTCATTATACATATCTAGTCTTTACAATAATCCTATGAAGCAGGATTATTATTATTCCTATTTTACAAATGAGGGAACTAAAGCTTAAAGATAAAACAATTCTCAAGTTCAAAGAGCCATCCTGTGAAGCCATTATTAAAATTTGGGTATTCTAGCCAACACCTAGATGTTGGGTAAGAACATCTAAATTTTAAGAGACACCAATTCTTAATCACTTTATTGAAATGCTCTTAGATAGAGTTTGGTCCAAAATAATCATTTTTCAAAAACTGAAGCATAAGGGGAACCTGGCTTCCATGTCCAGCAAGGTTGGTGGTCTCAGAATTATGAAAAGCTCACCTAACTAAAATTCTAAAATGCTAAGAGAAAAATATATCTTTAACCCCATGGGAGAGTTTACAAAAAGCCAACAATTATGTGAAAGCAGAAATTCTGGGACATGAATGATCAACAATACCAATTTTCAACAAGAAAATCTCTATTGACTCTTGGAGACTTGGAGGTACCATAGTAATGGCCAAATGGTATAGGAGACAGATGCTAAAGCCTAAAGCTAACCAAATCTAGGTGACTTAATAGATGACTTCCACATACAACAAAGACTTTCAAAGGTAATCAGAAAAGAAGTGAGAGGATCCCACGTGCCATGGCTGTGGTATCTCTCCACAGTCCATAGCACAAAGAGCCAAAATAGATAGAAAAAAACATTATATTAAGATGGTAGTGAGTTAAAGGCTATTTTGCTAGTTTACTTCATGCTGCCAACCCATGGAGCTATAGACTGATGTAGCAGTGTGCCTTTATTTGCCTCCGTCTAAAATCTTACTACATGAATAGTAGATTGCAATTGTATGGAAAGTAACTTGGACTTCCAGTGTAGGCTTGTTGACTAAATGATACTAATTTTGATAGCAACAACAAAATACCAGAAAGAAGAATCAGTCTCAAGTCTCACCTATCATTTCTCTGACCTAGATTTGGAAATGCTTTCCTGGACCCAATAATTTTGTTTCAGCACTGACATTCTTAACTTAAAGAAACTCCAGGAGTTAACATCAATTCTGAGCCAAATTTGTGCTTTATTTTTCTTGAGCAGACAGCACCTTACTCTCACTGCAGTGTTAGAGAGATACGGAAAGTAGGTAAAAGTCGATCAGAAAAATCCACGTTTTTCTTACAGACTAACAAGGCACAGACATATCACTCAGGGAGTTAGAAACAATTACACATCACTCACACCAAGCATTTTAAAGCCGCAAAATTTTCACAATAGTATTCTACTGTTTCTCTTCCCTTCTATTCACATTTAAATATTCCCCCTGCGTGTCGACCCTTTAGCTGGCTGGTTATGGTAGATTATTAAAGACTTTGAAAGCTAAGAAAAAGTGTTTATATATGAGACGTTAGGTAAAAGACAGTCTTTGTAGATTTCTGAACAAAGGAATAGCTGAGGAATGTGGAACTAAGAACTTCAGAGTGGCAGGAATCTGTTAGATGAACTGGAATTCATAAGGGAAGTCAAAATTGTAATCCAGATCACATAGGTAAATATTTTCCTATATCAAATAGATTGGCTACTGGTTGTTATGAGGTAGAGATTTTGTGTTCAGTTCAATTTAACTAACACTGCTACTGTGCCATCTGTGGGTCTGAGTGTTTTGCTAGCCATTTAAAACATGGAGACAGTCAACTATGGGGCTTTGCTTCAGGTTTTATCAATTTAAAAAACAAAATCAATAGCCATATGTGTAATTTTCTATGTAGAACACTTTAGCCAAGTAGTTCTGTAGAAATGTTTCACAAAACTTCTTTTCGTCTGAAGTTGCTCATATTCTCAGAATGGCAACTAGAAGGCCGAAGATAAAATAAATTGACGGAGAGTCAGATTATGAATCCACAGAAATTTCCACATGGCTAGTAATTTAAAATTTTGAAATCAGAAAGACATATATTGGATTCCTGGTTCTGTCATATTTTAGCTACAGAATTTTATATTTCTCTTTGGTAACATGGGGATAGCAAGGTGATTCACAAAAGATTTTCTGGGTGCAGCAAACTAGAAACTTCTATGAAAATTATCTAGAATAACATTTGACCCAGAAAACTCTCAGTATGTATTCATTTACTTCCTCCTTCAATATTCAAAGAAAAACTGGAAGCATAAATTGGAATTTCCAGACCTAATGATCTTCCTTATAATTTCACACATCAACAGCTGATGTAGCCACTTTTATTTTCACTCACAGCCACCAGCTTCCTACATGCATAGACAACTCTCTTACTGTTTTAGCATACTGCACAGCCTTTTGCTATTTTACAAATCACTTCAGTTCACCTACAACCAAATTTTTATCCACCTAAAGGATAAAAATCACTTTAAACAAAAAAACACAATATATAAAACCATTATCTCCAGGGACAGAGAGCCCAGACTGGTTCTCCACATTAATGCAAAGAGAAATCATTAAAGCTCTCTACAGGATAACATTGTAAGGAAGCATATGTTCTTCTGCTTTATTCTGCTCTTTGAAATGGAATAAAATGAGACTTGCACTTACAAAGTCTCCCCCAATTTTAAAGGGACTTTCTACATTGCTATGTACGTTTTTATAATGTTAAGTGTTCTGTTTTTCCTTCCTTTTTTCTTATCTTTTCACCATGCATGCCGCCGCATGGGTTCCGGTGTTTAGCAGACCTGATTCAAATGCTGTTTGGCCAATTGCTGTCTCCCCTGAGACGGTTACCTCACTTCTCCTAGGCTGGGTGTATTTATATGAAAATGGACAATAATATGCTATGGCATAGTTGTGAAGATTAAGTGAGATAGAATACTAAAATTTCTTTGCATAGTTGTCTGACATAAGGTAAAAATGCTCAATAAATATTAGCCCCGATTCTTAGCTGTTATTACCAGGCAGAGGGAATGGATGTAGTAACGCATAAATTCACACAAAGTTTGAACTCCCGGCAGTTCTTTAATGCATTATAGTGAGAGAATGCTAAGAATCTCAAGGCTCAAGTCCACTCAGAGTTCCTGAAATTTAGACCTAAAATTGAGTATTTTACCTAAAATTGGATGAATATTTAGACAAAAACTGAAAAGCCAGAGACATTAGGATATATATACATGGGAAAATACTGGTCAAGATAGTGTAAAGAAGGCCGGGCACGGTGGCTCACACTTGTAATCCCAGCACTTTGGGAGGCCGAGGTGGTTGGATCATGAGGTCAAGAGTTCAAGACCAGCCTTGCCAAGATGGTGAAACCCCATCTCTACTAAAAATACAAACAGTAGCCGGGCACAGTGGCAGGCACCTGTAATCCCAGCTACTCAGATGGCTGAGGCAGGAGAATCGCTTGAACCCGGGAGGCAGAGGTTGCAGTGAGCCAAGATCCTACCACTGCACCCTAGCCTGGGCTAGAGAGCAAGACTCCATCTCAAAAAAAAAAAAAAAAAAAAAAAAGACAGTGTAAAGAAAAGAGATGTGAATGCATATCTTTAGTGGAGATAAACAGATTTGTTTCATGCATTCTTAAAAATATATTATTCTGTACAGACCATAAGCAGTGTGATATCTGCTATAAAATGCTCACAGATATTTCCAATCACACGTTCTAACTTATTGCATAGCCAACCAGCCTTAGGAAGGTGATAGGCCTGACATATACTGAGGTACGTTTCCTAAAAACCCCTCGCAAAGCAAGAGTTCAAAAATTGAGCTTTTTTATTAATAACAGTTACAGATAACTTTTAGTGGAAGAGAGGGGCTTATCACAAAAAAAGAAAACTCCAGACTGAGCAGTAGGTGTAAAATCAGAAGACTTGGGTTTTCAATATTGTGTTTTTTTGTTTTTTTGTGTTTTTAATTTGGGCAACCTTTGACAAGTCACCCAGCCTCTCCGAGCTTCAGTTCCTTCCCTGTCTTGACAGGTTACTGCGAGAAGCAAAATGAGATGATGGGGGTGAAAAGACTGTTAACAGTGTTTATAACATCACTACTCCTTTGTATGCAACAGATACGTGTACCCCATTGCCACGGACATACATAAAGTAGCTCCTGCCGTATTCTAAGATTTCTTCTGATCCTCTTATTTTTAAATTTCTACTATCCACACTTATATCTGGTCTTGACTTCGTACCTCTAATTTCCTATTATTTCCCATGCCCCCATCTCATTCAATAACAGACATGATATGGCATACTCCCAGGGTCAGACCCACAATCCCAGAAGAGATGGTGTTTAGAGGCTGACCTTTGCCTCCGTGAACACTCTGCTAGCCAACACTTTGGCTCCAGGCTCACTCTGTCAGCTCCAGCTCTGGGGCATGCCTCTGGCTGTCTATTAGTAACCACTAACCCAACCCAACCCCACTGGCCAGGGAAATGCTATGGAAAATAAACTGAAACTGCTATCTCTATATGTCCATGAGGTTAAATGCAGGAAAGCTGGTAGCCAAGAGCCAAGTTCAAATGCACTGGTCTTCACAGTGAAGAATGTCTTCAGCTGACACATGCCTGGAGTCAATACCAACTGTCTCAGAGTTTTATCTCCCTTCCCTGTCGCACTCTACATCATTCCAGTTTGCAGAATGCTCCACAGCACAGGGAATGGCATTCAGAATACATTTCTCCTGGGACTTAAGTCTTAGACCTAAAGATATGTGCTCAAAAGGCACAGGTAGGAGTGGAGTGAGCAGCTCACAGGTGGATTACTGATTCTTGAGAAGGAGCTCACATACTAGAAATGGTACAGACCATCCTGAGGACAGAACACCTCGCTGGGTCACAGTGACACTGTCTTGGTCACACTGCCTGCGGCTCATAAATTCCAGTAACATCAGGTTGGAACGTAATGAAGAAAGCTCAGTTTAGCAAGAGTTTCCTTTCCAAACATATGTTAAAAGTCTATTATAGGCCAGGTGCGGTGGGTCACACCTGTAATCCCAACACTTTGGGAGGCCGAGGCAGGCAGATATGAGGTCAAGAGATCGAGACCATCCTGGCCAACATGGTGAAACCCTGTCTCTACTAAAAATACAAAAAATAGCCGGGAGTAGTGGATTGTGCCTGTAGTCCCAGCTACTCAGGAGGCTGAGACAGGAAAAGCTTGAACCTGGGAGGCAGAGGTTGCAGTGAGCTGAGATCGCACCACCGCACTCCAGCCTGGGAGAGAGAGAGAGACTCCATCTCAAAAAAAAGTCTCTACTACAAAAGACCACTCTGCGTGTCTACAGCGCTCTTCTTTAGGATTGGATTGGGCATCCTTTTCACACAAAAACAATCTTTCTCACCTCTCCTTCAGGAAATCCTGGGAATCACTAGAGTTACATCATGTACCCCAGCTAAGCATTAACTTGTGAAATATTGATCTAGTCACTTTATCCTCTTGACTTGTTTGCCCTTTTGTAAAATGAAGAGTTGTCTTCAATCTAAATGTCTGTGATGATATTCAGCCTTAAGATAGCACTAAGAATTAAATTATTCTTATCTTTCAATGAATGATTTCATGTCTGGAGTGAATGAATCTATTCTGCTGAAGAGAATTGCACATCTCAGATTTTGAATTGCTCTGCAAAAGCATTTTACGGATCAGTGACTCCCAAACTCTTCCCAAACCAGCATACTAAGAAATGAAACACATTCCCATTAGTAGCAGTGGCTCACCATAGTATTTATGCATATGTGTTAGGCTGGTTAGGTATCAAATATATGTGTGGGCTGAAATTCCCCAGGTAATTCCTATATGTTCTTTTCATGCCATATTGAGAATCACTCTTACAGACTAAATTTATTACAGAAACACATAGACTGCAAAAGTTTCAAAAGAAAAGAACTTCCAAGTGGCCAATCTTTGACTAAAAGAATTAAAAGTGAATCTATTCCAGGATAGTGACTGGACCTTCTTACATAAAGTCATTAGACAGCATCCACGCAGCAGACTAAGGTAGGAGTATAAATCCAAAGAAAGGAGAATGTGAATGCAGAAGGCTTTAAATTTTAAGCTTTGTTTTTTTTTTAATTAATTAGAAAGTCAATCGTACTTGATTTAACAAATTTATTAATACAGAAATGCGGAAGCAAAAAACTTGGCAGCCTCCACCTATACTTCTCCGCTCTACTGAACGTAATATTTCCGGTGTGGGGTGTATATTTCTTCATCATTTTCTATGCTCGCACAAGCATACAGATTTGATTTTGACAAAAATTGGGTAATACTATTATATATTTACTACTACTTGCTTTGTGCTTTTAATATGGCTTCTCTTTCAGGTTATTGTATAGATAGTGATAGAGGTAAAGATGTAGGTACAGATAGAGAGGTAGAGAGAGATGAGAGAAACAGAGAGAGTATAGAATATATTCATTAGTGAACCATTTGCTACTGATGGATATTCAGGCATTTTCAGCTTTATTTGTTAACATCAAAAATTACTAACCTGGCATGGTAGCTCAGCTGTTTGGGGGCGTGAGGAAAGATAATCACTTAAGCCCTGGAGGCAGAGGATGTATTGAGCCATGACTGTGCCTCTGCACTCCAGCCTGGGTGACAAAGAGAGACACTGTCTCAAAAAGAAATGACTTAAAGAAATATCTTTATACATCTCTCTCATAGCCTTATAAAATGAAATTACTTAAATAAATATCTTGATATATCTCTCTCATATCCGTATATAGTTTTATTTCTGTAGGTCAGAGTCCCAAAAGTGGAATTGTTGGGTGAGATGATATGATAGTCTAAATTTTAAATAATTTAATTTATTTAATATATTAAAGAAAGCCAGATTTTTTCCCAGAAAAATTTGTGCTGACTCATAGCTGCACAAATACCATAAGAGAGGAAACATTCTGTTACATCCCCCAGCAATGGATACAATAATTTCTATAAATTTTGCTTAAGAGTAAAAATGGCAGCAGCATTGTTGCCTACTTGCAATATTTGACTAGTTTATTTGCAATTATTTTTCTCTAAATAACCAGTTTGTGCTTATTTTTACACTTAGCGTATTCTTTCCTTTACAATTTGTGGGAAATTTTTGTATACTGAACACATTTCCCTTTTGTCTAAATTAGTAACAAAAATTTATTTTGAGACAGATTTTTTTAAAACTTACAATAACAAAGCATTCTATGTCTACTTGTAATTCAAAATCTTGATATTTTTTCTTAATTATATTGAGGATCATCTTCATATGTAAAGGAGCATTCACATAATTTGACTATTCACCACCTGTAAATATAAAGACCTTGCTAACTATTACATGCTTGTACAAATTAACAACACAAGTTTGAAAGAAAATAATTTTTTTCTTCTCAGCCTGCAAACGTAACATATTGAAAACAGGTTCAAAGAGCTAATATGACACCCAATAAAAAAATGAATGAATGAATCATCCTTGGGTAATCTTCCGTACCTATTCAATGGGAATATTGTTTTGAAAAATAGTACTTTCATTTTCTTTCTCATTAATGTTGTAATTTAATGTTCTATTTCAGTGAAGTTTTATTTCTCCTTCTCCCATTCTTCCTTTCCCCTTTCTCTCACTACTTTCTTCTTTCCTTTTTTATTTTAACAATGTTACTCTTTTGATGGAATATTTCAATTTCAGTTATTTTCTTCTCTCTTTTTTTCCTGTCTTTCATTTTTTAAATCACTTAGTAAACATTCCTTCGAAAGGAAGAGCAGCTAAGAATATATATTCTGTCCTCTTAGAAAAAAGTATTAATGTCACCCACATTCAAAAGACAGGTAAGTGACAAAGACTTTAAAATATCTTAAACACATCTGAGACACATAGATCAACTTGATAGGATATCACTTCCTTGTTTTCTAAACATATGAGTTAAAGCAAGAAGTATTATTTCAGAGTAAAGAAAAAAGATTAATGAGGGTAACAGCAATGATGAATTGCATGTGCCTGTGATAAAGTCTGTTTGCAAATAAGTCTAGATCCTATCAATCTAACGAAGACACATTAAAACAAAATTCAAAGACTTGCTTTAAAAACATAAATTTTTCAAAGTTTTGTTCCATTTGATTGATTTTAGATTCCCATCATTTTTAACTTACCAGAAGTTGAATTATGAAATATTGGGTAATCTTTATCTTGTCATATTTTGATGACCTTGATATAAAAATTATATTTATTATTATATTATTCAAAGAAGGAGAGATTTTTCACAGAGAGACATCCGTAAGATTCTTAGGTATTTATCATCATAGCAGATTGACCCTAAAAATGACATTATTCTGGAACAAGGCACTTAAGATGGGAGATAAAAATAAATAAAACGATACCTCAATTAAAGGTCAGGACATGAATCTACAGAAAAGTTGGTGCTTTATACAACTGGCCATCATAGAAAGGACAACCAAAATATCAAGAACCAACTCTACTGAGAAAGTAAATTGTGAAGTTCTGCACAGCAATATTTGCCATTCAACACATTTAAAGGAATTTAGTATCACTCATAAAATTTTGCAGACACATAGACAAGGATTGTGATCCTCCATTAAGTGTAACGATACCTATTATTGTTGTTGACAGTGATTGAGCACTTACTAAGTGCCTAGAACCTAAGGAATATATGAGATTTTCCAGCGGGCACCCTAACAAGGCCACTGTAATGCATCTGACTCTGTTCACTTTATAGAAATGAGAAGCATAGAGGAATTGACAGACCTCCATATAGAAACACTACCTTGGGCTCATAAGAGACAACATTTACATCTTTGGGCTAGTCTAATGATGGAAAGCTATAACGCCTGATTAATTGTGCTTCAAAAAGGTATGATGACTGGTACCATATGAAAGTAACGGATCCTCTCCATTCTAATAAAGATAGGCGTAATCTTCAGTCTTTCTCCTCAGTAGCATCGGTGTTCTATAACTTGGGCATCATGAAATGAGAATAAGTAAGAAGAGAGAAGAATAGGGAAGGAAAAAAAAGACCTATTTGAATTTTCCTGAAATTTTACCTGCTGTTATAATCAGTGTCAGCACAAATGTGTCCCAAGCAATAGACAAAGGCAAGTCTGAAATAGTCAATGCTTGATGGTAAAACCTATTGAAAGACTGGGGCCATAGTTTCAAGGACTTCCTGATCAATAATCAATAGCTAACAGTATTGTTAGAAAGGCCAGGGAAGAGGATAATTAATTTCTTGAAAACGTGAAGGAAAAGTTAAAAGAATTAATTGATGGTCACAGAGACATTTACTAATGAAGGGTCAGAGGACTGTATTGTATATAAACAATATAATATATATACATATACAAATACAATACTCGCCTCCCATCTTCCACCACACACACACATAGATAAAAAGTACATTCAGCTCTCTACTCTGGCTTCATATAGAAAGCGACAACATCGTATATTTCTTCAATTAAATCCAAATTTACTATCTTTATGAGGCTGATAAGTTGCAACTTCTGAGTATCATGAAGACAGATGACAAAGCTCCACCATAGGCTGTTTTGGAAAAAATATAACCCAAGAAGGAATGCTATAGACATAGAATTATTATACTGTTCTCTGCAAGAGAGAGTCAGATTTCTTTCTATAATTCTAAAGTATATTTGAATTTATCACAGCTCAAGGGGCCTTTTTCAGAATTAAATCTGGTTTTTTCTTTTTCATTTCAGATTGGCTTTTATCCTAGCTTCAAGGAGAATTATCGCATAATTTTGATGAAATATTACCTGCACAGTTGTAACTTCCATAAATAACATGTACAACTGCCTATGCAAAATCTTTCCTATATTTGTGACAAGCTTAATGGCAAGAGTTATTAAGCTATAGCTAAGCCCAATTTTCTATATATGGAAATATTTATGGTATGATGAGATGCAAACACCATTAGAGTTGAAAATAAAACTTTTTTTATTTTACTTTTTATTTTGAAATACTGAGCTTACAAAAAGTTTCAAATTTAGTACAGAGTACAGCTGTATAGCTTTAACTCCACTTCTCCTAATGCTAACATCTTATATAGCCATAGTAGAATTATCAAAAGCTAGAAACTAATATTGGTGCAATCATATTAACTAACTACAGACCTTATTCAAATTTCACCAATTTTTTACTAATGTCCTTTTTGTCTGTTGCAGGATCCAATCTAGGACCTTCACATTGTATTTCGTTGTGACTCTTTAGTTTCCCCCAATGCAACAGTCTTTCCTGTCACTCATGAAGAGTACCGTTCAGTTATTTTATTTAATTTGTATTTGCTTTTCCTGTGATTAGATTGAGGTCATGTATGTTGACAAAAATAGCACAGAAATGATGTTATGCCCTTCTCTTTAATTTATGCCAAGGGGTACACTATGTTGATACATCCCATGATATGGTGATGTTAGCCTTCATCATTGGATTAAGGTCACATCTGCCACATATGTCTACTGTAAAAGTTAAATCACATCTTATAAGTATGTTAGAAATACTGTCATACCATTTTTTTGTTACACAAATTATTACAGATTTGACATTTGGTATTTCCTTACCATTTCCCCCATCTTCAATCTTTTTCAAAGCTTCTTTATTTTCTGGCACCAAAACATAGTCCAGGAGCCTCATAATTTTTGGCCCCAGTTAGGGAATCAATCATTCTTCAAAGAGCTCTGATTTCCATTATTTGAGAATAGACTTTTGAAACCATAATCTCAACATTAAGTGCTGTCCTTATCACAGAGTTTTCATGGCTGTGAGTTGTTGCTCACAGAAAGTTAGGAAATGTCTGTATATATACTAACTAACCCATGCTTGTATATAAATTTACATTTAGTTCATATATATGAATCTATGTATGTATGAATGCATGCACCTATCTGGCATCTATCTGATCTATCTATCTATCATATCCCATGAGTTGATACTGCTACCTCCTACTCCAATCCAAGTTTTTTTTAAGCCTTCCCGTTTGTCTTATGTATATCATGTTTCTCCACCAGTGAGAAAGCTAGTTCTCATGATCCATAATACATTTGCTTATTTGTTTAATCTTGGTATACACAAAGTATTTTCAGAATTGATAACCCATACCCTTGCAAAGAAATAAGGCAATAACTAGAGTACAGTACTGCAGTAACTTATTTCTTTAGCCTTACAGTATAAAGTCAAAATACTGTTTCACAAAGTTTTTTAGGTGAGTTCATTTCTTCCCAACTCCCTTCAGTGTGGTTATGTGTGATAGAAGACCTAAAACTTAACCCCAGTATTACGCGCTACTTTAGCATCTAATAAAATTGGGAATGCTAAATTCCCAGCATCGAGTTCCCTGCTCACTCTTCCCTGACAAGTAAGTCCTGTAGCCAAATAATCTTATCAAAGGGAGCAGGTGCTGCTCCTGCTGATCCCTGAGTGGTGGATTTCAGTTGTCTGCCAGGCCTCAGAATGAGTCAAACAAGCCAATCACGTCCTTGCATGGGAACCAGGGGTTTCCACATGAGTTGGTTCATTTTACCTTTGAAAATTTTTTACGGCTTGTTTTTAAAGTTCTTATTTTCATAAAGTCCAGATATTTTAGTAAGTTTTATGTTTCTTTGATTGGAAACCCTACATTTTCTTTCCCCCTTTACCACCTGATTGCTAAAAAGTACTTCTGTCTTCCTTTATAGCCTTCCTGTTCTCCCCCAGAAGCTATGTCTGTTGAAGATACCCCCACCTTTCTTTTTTGAGATGGAGGCTCGCTTTGTCGCCAGGCTGGAGTGTATGGCACGATCTCAGCTCACTGCAGCCTCCCCCTCAGGGTTCAAGCAACTCTCCTGCCTCAGCCTCCTATGTAGCTGGGATTACAGGCACATACTACCAAGCCCGACTAATATTTGTAATGTTTTTTAGTAGAGATGGAGTTTCACCATGTTGGTCAGGCTAGTCTCGAACTCCTGACCTCATGATCCGCCCACGTCAGCCTCCCGAAAATTCCCCTTTATTCATGTGTATGTTGCCCATATCCTGTAGCTCACAGGTTCTGTTTTTTGGTTGTTTTTTTGAGATAGATTCTCGCTCTGTCATTCAGACTGGAGTGCAGTGGCCCGAGCTCAGCTCACTACAACCTCCGCCCCTTGGGCTCAAGCGGTTCTCCCTCAGCCTTCTGAGTAGCTGGCATTACAGGCACCCACCACCATGCCTGGCTAATTTTTGTATTTTTAGTAGAGACAGGGTTTCACCATGTTGGCCAGGCTGCTTTGCAAGTCTTGACCTCAAGTGATCTTCCTTAATTACACGGAAGCTTTTGTACTATTTTCAGGCCTATGCTGAGCGTAGTCTTCATACAACAATTTTATGTTAACATTAAGTCCTTCCATTCTCTAGTTTCCCGTTAGTCTTCCCCACAAGTTTTTATGGTCTAATTTCGTGCACCAAACACGCTGGAGGAACAGCAAAGATGGGGTCAGAAATATGAAAGCTCATACATGAGAATGTGGTAATTTTTTTCCTTTTCATTCATAATTATTTGAACATTCCAGGATTCTCTATCTTCAAGTTATTCTGAGGTGAATATTTCTGTGCAGCTTCCTTTATCCCTGCTTGTATTTTTTGTATTATTAGTAAAAGACAGCAAGCTATAGGTGGCTGCCATTGCCTTCAGGCCTCAGTCATGCTTTACAAGATTTCTAATATTATATAATTTTCTATAATTAATGTTTCCTGTGCTGACTATTTAATATCCCCACCTCTGTCTAAGTCATTAGGTAGGAGAGAATTCCTGCTACTAATGATTTTCCAGAAAAGCTGAATCAGAAATGACTTAGTGTAGATATGCCTAAGAAAAAAAAATAGTAGTGATATATTGGAGAGTTAATCTAACCAGTTCTCCCTGCAAAAGTTAAATATTAATCCTTCCTGACAGCATTTGGAGAAGAGAAAAAGGCTAAACAAGTAATGAATAAAAAGAATGTCTTCTCATGCATCCATTACTTCTACTTGTGTGCTTCTGAATATTCTGTTTCATGAAGCACGCAGAAATGAATACGGAAGTAAGGATCCATTACAGCCACTGACACGCAACAGAAGATGACTTGTTAACCCAAATGAGCTTGCAGTAGAATTGTTTCGGGGCAGTAATTGTTCATTTCCTGAAATCAAAGAGTCTGATGATTTTGACAGATTTCCCATTTGTAGATATATTCTGCTCCCAGCTTACAGTTGGCGCTAGTGAATAGTACATCTCCTTAAATTCAGGTTTGTCAGTAACAGGGGCTGATAAGGCCTTTCTTCTCTTTGTCCTTTGGCTGTGGAAGGCAGCTCTGATGTCAGATTGCCCTGCACTCAGTGCACCAGTTAAACAAGGGTACGAATTTTAAAATATGTGTTTCATCCTTCATCCATCAACCTTTGGGAAAATTCATCATGTATTCTCTACTGAAAATGATTTATAAAAATGATTTATGTCCTTCACGTGTTTGTAAGTCTGACATCATGCAGTGCAGAACATTTTGCAGATGTACAAATTGTTACACAGGCAGCCTAAAATGCTATTAGCAATCTGGTTGAATAGGAGCAAAGATGGGATAAATTTATTACAACTCAAAATTGATTACAGAAGTTAAGGATCAAGAACTCTCCATATTCTGTTATCAGCTTCTACTCACAAACAGCAAATGGGAAAAGGTAAAAGTGAATATCTGAATCATTTGGGTGTCAGTATTGGGTGACCAAGAGAAAATGGAGTCTTTATATCTTAATTATTTTATCAAAATTATGTCTAATTTCTTGACTCCAACTAAATTAATGATATATTTGGAAAATGATTTCTGAAATATTTTAAGTAATACAACTGCTCCTAGGTATGACACTTCAAGGTACTAAAATGAAACTTGGAGTCAGTTTAAAGACATCAGCGAGCCATCACGAAATAGCAAAAAGAAAAGGTTTTCTCAATTGATTCAAACAATTGTTCATGGAGCAATTAAAATATTTGACTGACAGCCCAGAGCATCAAAATGACCAGTGTACCTGTAACTTGACACACCAAAGCCCATAAAAGTGACATAAGAAAAAACTTGTCATTTTAACAATATTTTATGAGGCAGTTGGATTCCGGAGGAATTGCAAGAAGATATAACACAGGCTCAGGAAATGGTATTTTCTATTCTCACATTAAGCTTTGGAAGCCAAATTGACATTGCCTACTTGGGATAATGCTAAAATGTACAGTTTATCCATACCCTTCAAGAAAAGTCCAGTTACATAAAAATTACCAGTTCACGGAAAAGCATGCTTGGGAATTGTTTTGTCAGTTTCTCTTGGTATTTTAATAGGTTGTTCAGATCTTTTTTTTTTCCCCTGGAACCATTTCTTTTCAGGGTGAGATGCCAGCTACTTACTTGTAAAGAAGATGCATTTTAACCTATTTGTTACCAGTCAAATTTATGGGAAAACAGATGACTAAAGTGAACACTTCTGTTTGCAAGTTTCTTAGAAAGAAGTATATATTTCACCTGTCTCACAGCTTCCTTTATCACACTCTTACTGTTTTAAGTGTATTCTTAGCCAAATAAAACCTAATTTTACTGTTTTTGTATACCGTAATTTTGAGCAATAATCTCCTTTAATTGATCTGTGAATACCCAGTTGCTTACAAACTTCTGCTGTCCAGAACTATGAGAGAGTAAATTTCTGTTGTTTTTAGCCCCCAAGTTAAAAATAACATGTTACAGAAGCCTTAAGAAACTACTACAGTATGAAACCATTTTGTCTTTCACCATTAAGTGTGATATGAGCTATAGATTTTTTTATGAATATAGGGCCTGAGTTTTAAAAGGAAATATGCCAGGGAAAAGGAAAGAAGTCTCAGGCCCACTGGGGAGAGAGATACCTTACATACAGTAGGTCTACCGAAGGCTGCTTTCAATTGGGTTAACTAGTACAAAAACACAACCTGTGGAAAGTTAATGAGAATATTTTCCAGTCTTGGCCTCAGCTCCAGGAGCAGAACACTTTTTAGAAGCATATGTTCCCACAGACACAGTAGCCAAAGTTGGAAGAGTCACGCTTTCAATTTCAAAACTTACCACCATGCTATAGTAATCAAGACAGTGGTACTTGCCATGTAGAGCAATGGAATAAAAATGAGAAACCAGAAATGAGTTGATACAATATGTTCTATTAATTTTCAATGAGGGTAAAACCCTTGATGAAAACCATTCAATGGATAAATAGTCTTTTCAGCAAATGGTACTGGAACAATTGGTATAGACATGATAAAGCATGAAGTTGGACCCCAATCTCAAACCACATATAAAAGATAACCGAAAGTAGATCAAAGACCTATATGTAATAACTAAAACTATGAAACCCTTTGCATAAAATGTAGGTGAAAATCTGTGACTCTGGATTCGGCAACCGATTTTTAGATATGACACAAAAACCACAAACAACAACAAAAAAAGATAAATTGGACTTTATAAAAATGAAAATCTTTCATGTGTCAAAAGACACTACCAAGGCAATGAAAAGACATAGACCGAGAAAAAATACTTGCAACCCATATTTGATAAAAGTCTAATATCCAAAACATATAAGTAACTATTATAATGCAAAAACAAAAAGACAGGCAACTCAATTAAAAATAAGCAAAGTACTTGAATAAACATTACTTCAAATACATACAAATGACCATGAAGCATATAAAAACAGTCTCACCATTATTAGTAATTGGGGAAATGCCAATCAAAACCACAATGAGGTATTACTTCACATCTAATAGGATGGCTATTAGGAAAAAACAGGCAATAGTAAATGTTAGTGAGAATGTGAACAAAATTGGAACTGTTATACATTATGGGTAGGGATGTAAAATGGTACAGCCACTGTAGAAAATAGTTTGTCTAAGTCTTCAAAGGGTTGAATGTAGAATTACCATGTGACCCAGTAGAATTCCACTACTAGTTATATACTCAAAAGTACTGAAAATACAGTCACACAAAGCTTGTACAGAGATGTTCATAGCATCGTTAATTATAATGGCCAAAACTGGAAATAATCCAAAAATCCATCATCTGATGAATATATATAAACAAATCATAGTATATTCATACAATAGATATTATTTAATAATAAAATGGAATGAATTATTATTACATACTACAACACAGATGAATCTTAAGAAAGTTACACTATAAACTCAGACCTGGACCAAGCAAACCTAATAGACATTTATGGAACTCTCCACCCCAAATCCACAGAATATACATTCTTCTCAGCACCACATCACACCTACTCTAAAATTGACCACATAATTGGAAGTAAATCATGCCTCAGCAAACGCAAAAGAACAGAAATCATAACAAACAGTCTCTCAGACCACTGTGCAATCAAATTAGAACTCAGGATTAAGAAACTAACTCAGAACCACGCAACTTCACGGAAACTGAACAACTGGCTCTTGAATGTTGACTGGATAAACAATGAATTGGAGGCAGAAATAAAGATGTTCTTTGAAACCAAAAAGAATGAATACACAATGTACCAGAATCTCTGGGACACATTTAAAGTCGTGTCTAGAGGAAAATTTATAAATTCCCACATGAGAAGCAGGGAAAGATCTAAAATCAACAACCTATCATCAAAATTGAAAGATCTAGAGGAGCACGATCAAAAAAACTAAAAAGCTAGCAGAAGACAAGAAATAACTAAGATCAGAGCAGAACTGAAGGAGATAGAGACACAAAAAACCTTTCAAAAAATCAATCAATCCAGGAGCTGGTTTTTTGAAAAGATCAACAAAATAGACAGACTGCTAGACAGATTAATAAAAAAGAAAAGAGAGAAGAATCAAATAGATGCAATAAAAAATGATAAAGGGGGTATCACCACCGATTCCACAGAACTACACACTACCATCAGAGATTACTACAAACAACTCTATGCACATAAACCAGTAAACCTGGAAGAAATGGATAAATTCCTGGACACTTGCACCCTCCCAAGCCTAAACCAGGAAGAAGTTGAAACCGTGAATAGACCAATAACAAAGGCTGAAGTTGAGTCAGCAATTAATAGCCTACCAATCAAAAAAAGCCCAGGTCCAGATGGGTTCACAGCCAAATTCTACCAGACGTACAAAGAGGAGCTGGTATCACTCCTTCTAAAACTATTCCAAACAATACAAAAGGAGGGAATCCTCCCCAAATCATTTTATGAGACCAACATCATCCTGATAACAAAACCTGGCAGAGACTCAACAAAAAAAGAAAACTTCAGGCCAATATCCATGATGAACATAGATGCAAAAATCTTCAATAAAATACTGGCAAACCAATTGCACCAGCCTATCAAAAAGCTTATCCATTACAATCAAGTAGGCTTCATCCCAGGGACACAAGGCTGGTTCAACGTAAGCAAGTCTATAAACGTACTCCACCACATAAACAGAACCAAAGACAAAAACCACATGATCATCTCAATAGATGCAGAGAAAGCCTTTGACAAAATTCAACAGCCCTTTATGCTAAAAACTCTCAATAAACTCTCAATAAACTAAAAACTCTCAATAAACTAGGTATGCTAAAAACTCTCAATAAACTAGGTATAGGTGGAATGTATCTCAAAATAATGAAAGATATTTATGACAAACCCACACCCAATATTATACTGAATGGGCAAAAACTGGAAGCATTTCCTTTGCAATCTGGCACTAGACAAGGATGCCCTCTCTCACCACTGCTATTCAATATAGTATTGGAAGTTCTAGCCAGAGCAATCAGGCATGAGAAAGAAATAAAGGGTATGCAATTAGGAAAGGAGGACGTCAAATTGTCTCTATTTGCAGACAACATGATTGTCTATTTAGAAGACCCCATCGTCTCAGCCCAAAATCTCCTTAAACTGATAAGCAACTTCAGCAAAGCCTAAGGATATAAAATCAATGTGCAGAAATTACAAGCATTCCTATACATCAATAACAAATGAAAACAGAAACAAATCAAGAGCAAACTCTAATTCAGAATTGCTACAGAGAGAATCAAATACCTAGGAATACAACTAACAAAGGATGTAAAGGGCCTCTTCAAGGAGAACTATGAATTACTGCTCAAGGAAATAAGAGAAGACACAAACAGATAGAAAAGCATTCCATGCTCATGGTTAGGAAGAATAAGTATTGTGAAAATTGTCATACTGCCCAAAGTAACTTATAGACTCAACACTATCCCCATAAAGCTACCTATGACCCTCCTCACAGAACTGGAGAAAAACACCTTAAACTTCATATGGAAGCAAAAGAGAGCCCACATAGCCAAGACAATCCTAAGCAAAAAGAACAAAGCTGGAGGCATCATTCTACCTGACTTCAAACTATACTACAAGGCTACAGTAATCAAAATAGTAGAACTAGACCAATGGAACAGAGATATAGACCAATGGAACAGAACAGGGGCCTTGGAGGCAACGTCACACATCTACAACCAACTGATCTTTGACAAACCTGACAAAAACAAGCAATGGGGATAGGATTCCCTGTTTAATAAATGGTGTTGGGATAACTGGCTAGCCAGGTACAGAAAACAGAAACTGGACCCCTTCCTGACACCTTACACTAAAATTAACTCCAGATGGATTAAAGACTTAAACCTAAGACCTAACACCATAAAAACCCTAGAGGAAACCTAGGCAAAATCATTCAGGACATAGGTATAGGCAAGGACTTCATGACTAAAACATTGGCAGCAAAAACCAAAATAGACAAATGGGATCTAATTAAACTCCAGAGCTTCTGTAAAGCAAAAGAAACAATCGTTAGAGTGAACTGGCAACCAATAGAATGGGAAAAAATGTTTGCAATCTACCCATCTGACAAAGGGCTGATATCCAGAATCTACAAAGAACTAAAACAGATTTACAAGAAAAAAACAAACAAACAAACCCATTCAAAAATGGACGAAGGACATGAACAGACACTTTTCAAAAGACGACATAAATGAGGCCAATAAACACATGAAAAATGTTCATCATCACTGGTCATTAGAGAAATGCAAATCAAAACCATATTGAGATACCATCTCATGCCACTTAGAATGGTGATCATTAAAAAATCTGGAGACAACAGATGCTGGAGAGGATGTGGAGAAATAGGAACACTTTTACACTGTTGGTGGGAGTGTAAATTAGTTGAATCATTGTGGAAGATAGTGTGGCGATTCCTCAAGGACCTAGAAATAGAAATTCCATTTGACCCAGCAATCCCATTACTGGGTATATATCCAAAGGATTATAAATTGTTCTATTATAAAGACACATGCACACGTATGTTCACTGCAGCACTGTTTACAATAGCAAAGACCTGGAACCAACTCAAATGCTCATCAATGATAGACTGGACAAGGAAAATGTGGCACATATACACCATGGAATACTATGCAGCCATAAAAGATGATGAGTTCATGTCCTTTGTAGAGACATGGATGAATCTGGAAACCATCATTCTCAGCAAACTGACACAAGAACAGAAAATCGAACACCGCATGTTCTCACTTATAGGTGGGTGTTGAACAATGAGAACACATGGACACAGGAGGGGAGCATCACATAGGGGTCTCTTGGAGAGGACTAGGGGAGGGACAGTGGGGATAGGGAGGTTGGGGAGGGATAACATGGGGAGAAATCCCACATATATGTGACAGGAGGATGGAGGCAGCAAACCACATTGCCATGTATGTACCTATGCAACGATCCTGCATGTTCTGCGCATGTACCACAGAGCCTAAAGTGCAATAAAATATAAATTAAAAAAAAAAAAAAGAACAGCGGCCATGTGTTTAGTACTAAGATGTACTAGGCACTGGGCTTAAGGCCTTGCATTTATACAACAATCTCCTGGGGCAGGTGCTATCATTATCTTTGGATAAAAGAACAAACTGTGCTTTAGAAAACTTATGTATATTTGATCAAGATTAGACAGCAAATAAGTGGCAGAACTAAGATTTGAACCCAATGCCAGAATCCTCTCACTCTAACAGTTACATAATACAACCTATATGTTATTATTATACTCATTTTTCAGATGTTTAAAGAGTTCAAATCAGTAACCCAACCAGAGAGTGGCAGAACTGGGATTTAAACCAAAGCAGTCTGGCTCAAGATACATCCGTTGCTATTTCTTAAACAGCTTAAGTATTTTAACAAATCTATTTACTGAAATTGTAAAATCTTACTGTTGCTTTTGTAACTTGTTTATAAGGAATATACAAACTATAGACTAGGACAATAGTAAATGAAAAATGGAAAGTAAAGAGAATATAAAGTAAGTTTGGCAAGATTTCCTAAGTAGAAACTTTGTGAATAACAAGCTCTAGGAAGTGAAGGAGGAGTTGAATTACTAGTAGCTTGATGCTGGGAGCAATGGGAGGAATCTAATTGTTGTAATCCAATGATGAGAAATTAACAACTGGCTGAAAAAATCTCTGTGGGTTGTACATTCCTGAATCTCTCAAGGCAACCACACCTCCTACTGGAACAAATCTTCTTGTGGAATTACATACATACAGAGTAGAAAAGTGTTGGACAACCAAAGTCTTGGTGTACTCAGATTCAAAATACAGTGGTGGAAGTCATGGAATTGACAGATTAGACAATGTAATAGTAGTTGACGGCATTATGGGGCTAAGGTGGCCATGCAAGACCTTAATAGTTATAGCTATATTAACTAAGGTACCTTGCACCTGCTTTCAAACAGGGATGAATAACTAAAGAAACATAATTGGCTGTTATGCAGAGAGGAAGGGAGAAAGGGGATATATAAATGTTGAAAACATAGTTAAAAATAATTAAAAATATGCTCTAAATCCCAAATGAAAAAAAAAATCATATTATGGATTGCTTTGTCTGTAAAGAGGAAATTGACCCGGAATTTTTTCTGAAATTATTTCATGAGTCCTTAGGGTAATATTGAGACTGAACAGATAGTTCTAGTTGCTTACCACAGTTTGTTAAACTGCAATGTTGACAAGGCCAGTGTCTTGAATGTGGATCCCAGGTCAGCCAGCTGCCTTGTTTTGGAGCTAACCGCTGCATTCCTAACCTCAGCCTCAATGCTGAGAAGCCTATACATTGCTGTGTTTTCTATTTGGATTTACAATAAGCTGTGAATTTCTTAAGAGCAGGAGATGTATGTTTTTCATCTCTGTATCCTCTCAACCTTGCATAGCTACTGACACGGTACAGGCATTCAGTAAATGTGTGTGTGTCAGCCACCACTTGATCAGGAGCACAAATTGAGAGAAGCTTTAATCCATTTTTCAACTGAAATGTATGAAAGATGGATTAAAGCCTCTCTCAATTTGTGTATGGCTATTCTTAATGGTCCCTGTGCTACGTTCCTTCAGTGCTGGGGTAGGAGGAAAACATGGTTGAATCTTTTACTACCGGTACTTGCAAATGTATAGGAAGCATGGTGTATAAATAAAATGTGTTGAATATTGCTTATGAGGGGTATTTGTTTTACTGGAGAGTGAAAAGGTGAATGAAAAGTACACAATTGAGATGAAGTCCTCAGTTCCCTTTAGAAGGGAGATAGATTTCAGAAATTCGACAACAGACAGAACTAAATGCCATCAATGACCATTTGAAAAGGAAACTGAATTACTGCATTGGAGATTGCTGCACTCCACCAGTAGGTGTACGACCTCCCAAAGGTTTTTAAAATGACATGTCTTCTAACTTAACTTTAAAAGTCAAGTTTAATTTTATGAATTTCTTTAAATGTGATCTTTTATGTTGTTGTTCTTACCTGGTGTCAAGTAAGATTTGTATTTTTTTTTTTAATTTCACTTCCTTTTTCACAAAAGAACATTAAAAGTATCTGCCCTCTTCACATTTCTAAAGAAAGTGCCATCGCCGCTGCTTTAATTCATCTGAGCTAGTGTACTGTTCTTTTTAGGCAACAATGCTCTAAACTGAATTAGCTCATGTGTTTTAAAACCTGACCGAAATCTGAGATGAATTCCTTCTCTGTGCCAGACTTACTTTGAAACCTGTTAAGCAGTGAGATAGAAACTTCAGGATACCAAGAAACAAAGACCAATCAAAGCTCTCTGCTCACTCTTCTCAGGCAACACTAAGTAATATTCAAATATTACATCACAGTTTCAAGCCTTCTGTCAAAAGTGGGAAACCTTCACCCCATCGCCCAGCACTAAGCTAAGGACTCACTTGGTCCTGAGGATTAAACACCCAAGTTTTGTGGACACCGCAGCACAAGGATTCTGCCTCCTTTTATTCATCCCCTAAGATAGAAATAAAGGGACATTGACAAATCCAATTATAACTCTGGTATCTTGTTTTAGGCAGGTCCCACTCTGTCCCGTAACTGAAACATTAAAACAGCAGGCAAGCATTATTTCTAGAGATTTCTCAAAGGAATGTAGTAAATACTGCCTTCCCTTGTTGTAATAAATATATTTTCCTGAAAAGGGACATACTGTTCTGAAGTAACTTAAAATTAAATGGTCACAAATTAATTATCCCTAATGGTTTGTTATGGTAATTGCAGAGAGATAGGATGGTGGGCTTCAGGCCCATAAAGGGTATTTAATAAGGGTCTCCCACTACAATAAAGTGAATATTTTAATCAATGGTCACTGTATTAATTAGGATACTTTCAGTTGCTAATGGCAAAAGCTTAAGTAAGCCAATTAGCTCAGGTAAGAAAGGCCATTATCACGTAACTGGTGAATAAGAGATTCAAAATGACAGCTAGACTCACCTCTCATACAGTGTCAGAGCTCATCTCTCTCCATTTTTCAACTTTGCTTCTGGTTGTATGCCAGCTTTCTTCTTCAGAAAAGCCCTCACATGCAGCAGGAAAGGTGGCTGCCTGGGGACCAGATTCACATCTTTTTAGCTTAGCAACCGCAATAGGAAAGAAAGAATTTTCTCCTCAATGTTCATTTGTCTGTACCATAAAGAAATCTGTATGGTCCATGAGGCCATCCCAGAGCCAACCACTTGGCCAGGTGCACAGAGGCATGTGTCTATCATCCTAGTGGTGGGATTATAGATAGGGTGAAGGCTAGACCATGGAATAAGAGAGGACTACTTCCCTGAGCACCTCTATATTTATATACTACCCAACTTATACACTTGCAAGATTTAGCAGATATATGGCCAATACAATCACACATTTTAAAGTGCTGGATGCTTTCCTTTGCAAGAAAAGGAAAATCTATTGTTTATTTTTTGTCAATATTAATTTTTTTTAATTATCATGGAACTAGAGTACTTAAAAATCACATATCTCAAGATGCAGGAAAAACATTCACATTCAGTGGAGAAGACATGGATTCCCATTTATCACTCTGAAGAGCTTCTTAGTGAAAGATGAATTTTTTTTTTTTTTTTTTTGAGACAAGGTCTCACTCTGACACCCAAGCTAGAGTGCAGTGGTGCAATCTCGGCTCACTGCAGGCTCAACCTCCAGTGCTCAGGTGATTCTCCTACCTCAGTCTTTGAAGTAGCTGAGACTACAGGTGCACACCACCATGACTGGCTAATTTTTGTATTTTTTGTAGAGAAGGAGTTTTGCCATGTTGCACAGACTCTCCAACTCCTGAGCTCAAGCAATCTGCCCAGCTCAGCCTCCCAAAGTGCTGAAATTACAGGTGTGAGCCACCACGTCTGGCCTAAAAGATAAATATATCACCCAAGAAATTGACCTGGTAGCAAGAGACAACCCAGTCATTGTCATCACTCTTTCCTATCAATGTTTTCATCTACAGGTCAAAAGGCCATTTAAAGTCTGCTCCTGAGAAGTTCAGACACCTAAGTGAGATGGGAAACATGAGAGATATACATTTGGAAGAAGAGGGACTTGGTAGCTTTTGTGGCCATAGTAACTATCTGATCTTAAAGGATATTTTTTAAGTTCTCAGTGTAAGTGTGACTGGTCCCTGGAATAGAACCATTATACATAGCTGTAAGAATATCCACCCTACAGAACATGTGATTGGAAAGGATGCTGCAATGTTGAACATGCTTTGGCTAAATTACAAATATAGAAAATCACCATGGACCATTCTCCATAGGTATTTACATGGATACCATAATCTCCCAGTTTTCCTTCCATCTCCCTGGCTCTTCTTTTTTGGTATCTACTGCTTGCTCTTCTTCCTCTTCCTTGACCAAAACATAGTCTGACTTTGCTCTGGCTTCCTTCTGGATCTTGTTGCCTTCTCCATCTAGAGGCTTTCTTTGGGTGGTGATATGGTTGGGATATGTGCCCCCCTCCAAATTTCATGTTGAAATGTGATCCCCGGTGTTGAAGATGAGGCCTAGTGGGAGATGTTTGGGTCATGGGGATGGACTCCTCACAAATAGCTTGGAGTGATCCCCACAGTAATGAGTGAGTTATCTATTAGTTCATGGGAGAGATGGATATTTTAAAAATCCTGACATCTCTCTTGCTCCTTCTCTCTCCATGTGACACATCTGCTCCCTCTTCACCTTCCACCATGATTGTAAGCTTCCTGACCCCTCACCAGAAGCAGATGACCCCCATGCTTCTTGTACAGCCTGCAGAACTGTGAGCCAAATAAACCTCTTTTTTTTATAAATTACTCAGACTTGGGTATCCCTTTATAGCAATGCAAAACGAACTAACACCATGAGGTCTCCTTCATTCCCCTCCAATTGCCATCTCTCAGCTATCCACTCTCAAATCTACATGCAAACTCTATACCTCCCTCCTAAGCTTCAAACCACTATATCTAAATGCCTACTAAACATTTCTGCATGGCTGTTTCTGTGTCTAAAATATTAACTCCTCCTTCCTACTCCTCAACTCCACCTGCTCTTCCTCCAAGGCTCACCATCTCAGGAAATGTTACCACCACCCAGCCCATTACTCAAGTCTGAAACCTGGGAGTCATCCTTGATTTCTTCTCCCTCAGCAACTCCTTCCACACAATCACAAAATCCTACTCCGCTTCTAAATATTTCTCGAATGGTTAGTGACATAGATGTCCCTTCTCTATATGCCCACTGGTCCAAGCTACCCTCATTCTTTGCCTAACTACTACAGTGGCTCCCTAAATCCCTTACAAACATTCTTGCCCCATCCTTCCACCAATCCATTCAAATCCAATTATACCAATCTCTGGCCTTAAAATGTTCAAAGGTTTTATAGCCCAGAGGGTCCAAAGGAAAGTATTGGGACTATTGCATCAGAATCCTATAGAAGAGCTTGTTAAAGTATTGGCTCTTGTGCTGCACCAAACCCAAAGAATCAAAAGCTCTAGGAACAGGCTCAAGGCACTGAATTTTTAGTCATAAATCCTTATTAAGGTTTGCAGGCCCTCTGTAATTTGACCTCTTGCATTCCAGGTTAGGAACATTTCACAATATTGTCCTATAGATGGCACTTTATGCTTTTCCGTGAGTCACACTCCTGGCACTGGATCCTTTTGGTAATACCACTGATTAAATGTCTCATTCCCTGCGGGAACATAAATTCCAGGGGGAACAGAAGCATGCCTATCTTGTTTACCATTTGTCCCTGGCACCCAGGACAATGGGCACAACATCCGACATTTAATATTCATTGACATTGCCAGAATAAAAGAGAACTTAATTTGAAGGGCTCTCTCCTAAGCAGGGTTGGTTAAAATGCCTTCCTTTGTTGAGATAGCAAACAAACCAAGAAACGGCTTAGATAACAATAATTGGAGTAAATTAATTAGTGGCCTGAAGGAGAAAGTTTACTTTTCAAAGTCAAATTGCATTTGGAGACTCTTCTCTAGTCTCTAGTGAGATCAAATGAACAGAAATATACTTTGGACCACATTCAAGGAGTGTCTGATTATAAGTACTGTAAGGGTAAATCCAAATGCAAAAAATAAAATAAAATAAAAACCTGGGGTAAAAAGAAAAAGAAAGGGAAAGAGACATCCTCTCCCTTTTCCTAGAGCATTTCCTTTAGAAAATTTGTAATTGTAAATTCTTTGAGAGGTCTGTAAATTTTTTCAAAAGCTAAACAAACCTTCCTGCCAGCTTTGCAACCAAGGAATGTCTTTCTCAAGGACTTGGAAGCCGTCTCTTTGAAATGTAAACGTCAAGGAAGATAGTGCCCCTATCTCCCAGGATCCATGAGAGTTTAACTTAGGTATCTGGCTCCAAATTTTAACTACCTCCCTGTCACAGAGATATGAGAAGTGTTATTATTCCTTTAGGTAAAAGCAATTACCAAACACAAATGTCCACCCTAATTACCTGGTGAAGCTAGGATGAACTGTGTGTGTGTGACAAACGTTGTTGCTACAACCTCTTTCTTACTTGCAGTGGGGGAGGGGGCAGTGTCAAACAACAGCCAGCAGATAGAACAGGAACTCTAGTCTACAGATATTTGGGTGTGTTAAATGTTTCCGAGCAACACTGAGGGATGTGAAACTGTTTTACTAGGCACCAACTCTTTTTTAAGATCACTCCCATCACCAAAAGCAAAGCAATACTTATCAAGAACTTTGTCCTTTTCAGCCAAAACAACTTACCATGCTCTAAGAAGAAGAAAGGGGTTCTTTTCCTTTTACATATAAGTAGATAACAAAGGTAACCCAATAGTTTCATGTTCTACAATTTTATATAAATAGAATCATAGAGTATTTACTCCTGTTCTGGGTTTATTCACTCCGCATAAGTATTTGAAGTTTCACCCATGTTGCTACATGTGTCAGGAGTCCATTCCTTTTTCTTTTTCTTGCAATATCTTTATTATACTATTCATACACTTTTCCTCCCACAGAATTTCATCATTTCAGGTTTACTATTAAGTATTCTTTCCTTTTCTTGTGGAGGATAGTGTCTTTCTTTGTACCCCTACCATTTTATTAAGGTATAACTGACAAATTTAAGTTGTACATATTTACAGTGTACATGTTTTAATATAAATATGCATTGTCAAATTATTAAATTAAGCTAATTAACATATCCATCACCTCATATACATTTTTTTAGTAAAGGCATTGTTAACACATCTAATATGTTAACAATTTTCAAGTATACAAAACATTTTTAACTATAGTCACCATCTGTACAGCAGATCTCGAGAACTTTCTCATCTTGTATAACTGAAATTTCTACCCTTCCACCAACATCTCTCCATTTGTTTTGCCCCAAGTCCTTGGCAACCATCATTCTACCTTCTGCTTCTATGAGTTTAACTTTTTGGAATCCACATATAAGTCCATTCCTTTTCATTGCTCAATAGTATTCCATTGTATAAATATATTACAATATATCTAGTCACCTGTGGAAAGACATTTTGATTGTTTCTAGTTTAGGGCTATTACAGAATGCTATGATAAACCCTCATGTGCAAGTCTTTGTCCTAGAAGTAGAATGATAGAGTCATATGGTAGATTTATGTTTAATAATATAATTTAACAGAGAGATCCAAGATTGCTGACTACTAGCAGCTCAGGATTGTAGCTCCCAGAGAAAGCACACAGAACAAGAGGATATCACACTTACAGATGAATTTTTGTTGCCCACGGACCAGGAGATTCCCAGCAGAGGAGCCCCATGGGTCGCCAGCGCGACTCTTGTGGCCGGTGTGGCGGTTTTGCCGGCGCCCCGGCACGGCGGTTCTCAGTACAGAGTAAACGGGACTGAGTCCCCTTTTGGTGACGTTTGGAGCTCTGGGAAGGCAGATTCGCCTATTTACCTGATTGAAAAAGGGATTCAAGAGGGAAGCCAGACTGGAGATTCCTGGGCAGAAAAGCACCACGAACCTTAATGCCACTGTTTTAGTCGGCGCAGTGGGTTGCTCAGATTTCGGAGCTGGGAGTCAACAATTTGGATGACCACTCAGAGACCAAATTTTAAAGTTGGCAATTAAAAACGACAGGTGGATAAACTCACAATGATAGGAAGAAACCAGCATAAAAAGGCTGAGAATACTCAAAATCAGAATGCCTCTCCTTCTACAGGGGATCATAGTTCCTCATCAACAAGGGAACAAGGCCTGATGGAGAACGAGTGCAATTCATTAACAGAATTAGGCTTTAGAAGGTGGATAATAAGAAACTTTTCTGAGTTAAAAGAACATGTTCTAGCCCGATGTAAAGAAACTAAGAACCTTGAAAAAAGGTTTGACGAAATGCGCACGAGAATAGACAATTTAGAGAGGAATATAAGTGAATTAACGGAACTGAAGAACACAATACGAGAACGTCACGAAGTATGCACAGGTTTTAACAGTCGAATTGATCAAGCAGAAGAAAGGATATTAGAGGTCGAAGACCAACTTAATGAAATGAAACGAGAAGACAAGATTCGAGAAGAAAGAGTAAAAAGGAATGAGCAAAGTCTCCAAGAAA
>CAUYLG010003816.1:0-40132 GCA_963573385.1 Cacajao melanocephalus
GTGGGCGTTTTCACAGTGCTGGGGTTGCCGCGCAGTGGAGGCGCCCTCCAGCAGCCCTTATGCAGGCGTGATAGAGGGCTTAAAGCATCTTGCCTTAGTGTCATTCATTTCACAGTGTCACCCCAGGTTCACACTTCCGACTTGAGAGGCATTAGTAAAAGAATTAAGATCACCTATGAATAACTAAGATTACACATGAACAACTAATAACTACTACAGTTATATTTCTAATCACTTTCTTCTTCATTATTTATATGGAAATAGGCTGAGGCCTTTTGCTCCTGCCTCGGCCCTTATGGGATCTCCTCGCTACACCTCAATAGAGAAATAGTGCCAGCCAGACAGAGGAGGCTGGTTTGCTAAGCCAGTCCAGTGCCTTGATGACAGAGGCCTAGAAGATGTGGGCACAGCTTGTGACTGACATGGTGGCCTCCTTTGACTGTGGGAAATGTGTGCGAATGAAAAGACCCGGTAGGCCGGGCGTGGTGGCTCACGCCTGTAATCCCAGCACTTTGGGAGGCTGAGGCAGGCAGATCGCCTGAGGTCTAGAGTTCAAGACCAGCCTGCCAACATGGAGAAACCCCGTCTCTAGTAAAAAATACAAAATTAGCTGGGCGTGGTGGCAGATGCCTGTAATCCCAGCTACTCAGGAGGCTGAGACAGGAGAATCGTTTGAACCCAGGAAGTGGAGGTTGCGCTGAGCCAAGATCGTGCCATTGCACTCTAGCCTGGGCAACAAGAGCGAAATGCCATCTCAAAAAAAAAAAAGAAAGAAAGAAAGAAAAGACCCGGTAACACCTTGGGGCCCACGCAGCTTTGCTGTGGGATCTTCCTTGACAGGACCGTCTGGGCTGGGCTGGGACTGCTTGGATACAGTGCCAAAAGGAGTGGCTGCAGGGACTGACCTAAGGACAGCCAATGTGGAGTCCCTGAGCTGCATTAGAGATGTCTCTAAGCACTTCTGTGGTTTGGAGAGGCTGGGGAGGAGGCTCCGTCACAGACCCCATTTACTGCAGCCAAGCAGCGTTCAGGTAACCTTACTTGAGCGCTGTCTCAGGCTGAGAGGCTTTTAAAGGAACATCAAATGGGACCATGCTGATGACTGCATCTTATTGATAGAAGTCCTTAAATGGGTAATTGATGCAGCTGTTGATCCAACTATCATCAACCTCAGTATCCTGTGATTCCCTTTGGGAAAATGGCGAGACAGCTATTTGCACAGCAAGGCCCCTGGTCAAGGACAGGTCAGGAAGTAGGTGGCTGGGGAGGTCTGGGACCCCTACAGCCATCAGGTGAGGAGGGTGGAGTCTCAGAAGGGGTGGGCTGCTAAGTCAGAGATGTCCCAGTGAGGTGGCTCATGTCTGTAATCCCAGCACTTTGGAAGGCTGAGGCGGGAGGATTGTTTGAGCCCAGGAGTTGGAGACCAGCTGGAGTAACATAGCAAAACCCTGTCTCTATTCAGAAAAATACAGTTTCAAAATATGAAGAAAAGAAATGTTAGCTCAGCTCAACTCAGCCTGGGGCAGAATCAAACTGTCACTAATCAAGTGGTTCATCAGTTACTTTGCCCAGGCCTGATCCCTAGGAAGCTGATATAAGTCAAACCAGGCCTGGGGAGGAGCCACAAACCTCAATTTCCATCCTCATGACTGTTGTCTCCCTACAGTGAACAGAAGGCTAAATAATCATCCCCAGCCAATTCCATGTCACACAGGATTAACGAAGGAATTCTGCTTGGTTGATCTTTTACCATCGCTTAGGCCTACATGCTGTAAAGTTACAGGTTACTTTACAGAAGACTGATTAAGATGCAAATGATTTCTGCCCAGTGAATAATACAAGCCTTAGGATTATGGGACTTTTTATTTTATTTTAAATTAAAAAAAAATTTTTTTTTGAGACAGTGTCTTGCTCTGTTGCCCAGGCTGGAGTGCAGTGGTGTCATCTTGGTGCACTGAAATCTCCGCCCCTGGATTCAAGTGATTCTCGTGCCTCAGCCTCCCAAATAGCTGGGATTATAGGCCCACGCCACCACACCTGGCTACTTTTTATATTTTCAGTACAGACCAGGTTTCGCTATGTTGTCCATGCTAGCCTCGAACTCCTGACCTCAGGTGATCCGCCCACCTTAGCCTCCCAAAGTGCTGGGATTACATGGTGTGAGCCACCATGCCCAGCCCAGGTATTAGGATTTAAAAAATAAATGCCCTATAGAATATTAACCACTTTTGTATGTAATTTAGCAATCTTCTATCAAGATTCCTTCCCTTTCCATTTAATGTGATTCAAAAGAAAAAAAAAAACTAAAGAAAAAAAGGAGGAAAATAAAAAATAATAACAAAAAAAGGAAAATAAAAAATAATAATAATAAAGAAAAAGAAAAAGATTCCTTCCTTTCTCCCCCTTGACTATGTCTATGTCAGTTTTTTGTGTTCTTTTTTGTAGCACCATTGGTGGAGGAGGGTTGGGAGCTCCCAGGAGGCCCGGGGCCAGAGGGCTCCTGGCTGGGGGGTGAAACTCAAAAGCGATATGTATCTTTAGGCCTAAGGGTTGTAGGATTCTGGCCCTTGAGGAATTGCCACCACCTCTCTCTTCCCCCCAACCCCATGACTTACGAAGGGGAAGGGGCTTTTCCAAGGTAACCAGATGGGTAGTGGCTCTTCCCCCATTCCTCCCCTACCCCCATCCCAGTATCTTTCTGCACTTTGGAGTTAGAGCAAGGTGCCTGGATCCTCTGGGGAGCGGCTGAGGTCCCTTTTCAGTCCCGCCCCAGTGCTTATGGAGGGCGGGGAACATTGCCCTTGAGCTCTCATCTCAAGGCTGACAAAAACCAGGGCTGGAACCATCTGTGAGGGGTGAGGGGAGGGCAGGGCCATGTTGGGGAGTGGGTAGATCCAGGATGGGTGAACTGAGGGAGTGGAAGTAATGTCAGAGGGTGGCTGAGGGGCTGAGCTCAATGCGGACTTGGTGACCTCCTGCTCCCCACCTGAGGCCCAGGGCCCACAGACAGGCGGTAGAGCTGAAGCTCAGCTGCCAAGTTTATTGCCGGGATCTAGGGAGGAGCTGGCTGATGGAGGGGCCTCCCGAAGAGGTGTCCGACCTCTGGCCTGGGGCCCAGCCAGGCCTGACGCTGTTCTCTGTGGTCATGGGGCAGGTCAGGCAGCATGAAGAGACCTGCCTTCTGGGGGTTTGGATCACTGCAGGCAGAGACAGCTCCAGTGAGCAGCCTGGGGCAGCCGCCTCCTCCCTCCCTGCCCCACGGCTGCCCACACACCTGAGCAGAGCCACCTTCAGCAGGGCCTGGGTTTCCTCCCGCAGGGCCTTCACTTCATCCTGGATGGCCTGGGCCTCCTCCTGGATCGCCTGGGCTCCCTCCCTCAGGCTCTGATACAACAAGGTGGGCTGGACAAAGGGTTGCAGGGCCCGAGGTGGGTAGCCGGCCTGCAGGACAACCTGAGGCCCCTCTAGCAGAGCTGGGCTGGGAGGCAGGGAGGGGGCAAGACAAAGAAAGGGGGTCCTAGTTCAGGGGCTCACCAGGTTTTGCAGCTTCTCCCCCAGGGCCAGGTTGTGCGCTTGGGTAGCTTTCAGTGACTCCCGAAGCCTAGGGTTGAAAAAGAGACCACTTCCACCTCAGCCCCCAGGCTCTTGTTCCAGGCAGCACCACCCCTCACCTCCTGCATCAGCCACCTGGTCCTATAGCCACCTGGGACCAGTGTCACCAGTCTTCCTGTCCCGGCAAAACCACAGGTGGAATGGGAATTGTTCTCTCTGAGTGATTGGTAGCAGGGGATCCAGACAGAGACTAATCATGCTTTTTGTCTTCCTTTGCAAGAGTAGGGCAGGCTGCTTCTATGGCTGGGCTAGAAACCCTCTGAGGCTCCCCTTGGAAGGGTGGGTGGTATAGAGCTAGCCGCCCCTTTGGGCTGTAGACAGGGTCACAACAGGATTCTCTGTGGCTCCAGGCCAGTGACAGGGTCAGCGCTGGAACCAGCCCTGCCTAGGTGCTCCAAGTCAGCTGTGTATGAATGGGACAGCTGGTCACTTAGGTCTGTGGCCTGGAAGCCTCTGCCATGCCCCACCCCCACCCAGCACCTCTGCTGACAGACAGGTGGGCCTCTGACCCCGGCATTACCCCAGAGGGGTGAGCGGCCATGGGATTGTGCAGACTCCAGCTCCAGACCCTGACATTCAGGGAACAAGCCCCTCCCCAAGACTGAACCACTCAAGTTCTTGGACAATTAAAGGTGGGGGTTCCTGAATACCCGCTCACCAAGCATATGGGCCCTTACCTGAAAGCCAAGCCTTGTCACCCTACCTGCCCCCACCTGCCCGACCAGCTCACCTCATGCAGTCATTCTGCAAATGCCTGATCTCCTTTGTGGTCCGCTGGGGGCCCCAGTCTTCCTGATCTAGGAACCAGTACTCCTGGATCTCTGAGTCCCTGGAGCAAGTGGGCAGTGAAGGTCAGGCCAGACGCTCTAGGGGATGGTGGAGGTGGGTGGGCAGTGTGGGGGTGCCCAGCCGAAGGCACAGGCCCCATCAGGCCTCTCTGGGCCTCCTCTCTGCACAGCCCAAGGCTGAGTCGTAGCCCAGGTTTGAATGTTTCTGGGTATGGGGCTGGGAGAAGCACCATCTGCCTCCCCGGTTTTCACATGCCTGCATGCGCCTGCACGTGCACACACACACACATACTCACATACACTCTCTGTCATGCAGCCTTACGATTCAGGGTCTTTGGGCTCAGATGTGCTCAGGAGTGTAAACAGGAACGTGACGGTAGGTTCCAGTTGTTCTGAGGAAGGTGGCTTTGCAGAGAAGGTGACAAGGTGACTGGAGAGGGATGAGGCTGCTCACCCAAGAACCTGGGTCCTCCCATGCCCCCATCCTTGCCATCTCCCTGCTTTTCAGGGGCCCTGTCGTCTGTATCCCCCACCCTATAGAGAAAGTGTGATAGAAGATGTGAATGGGAGTTGTCTAGGAGGCCCTCCACTGCTGAACTCCCCTGCACCCGTTCCTCAGCCCTGAGCCCAGGAGCCAGGCCTGGACTCTGACAGCTGGAGGCTGGGTTGTGACAACGGGGGTTCAGGCCTCCATTCGGACACAGGAAGAATTTCTCCAGCTCTCCTGCCTCCCCTGGCCTCTGCCTCGGGAGACCCTGGGGCTTCCCGTCACCTCTGTGTTCCGTTCCTCGGAAGCCTGAGGGTCCTTGGGTTCCTGCTTCTCAGCAGGCTGCACCACTGGCTTCTTGACCAGCTTGGAGTACGCTCTTTGTCCGCCCCTAAGAGACTGAGGGAGACAGAAGTCCGCCCCTAAGAGACTGAGGGAAGCAGAAGGCCACATCCACCATACCCCCAAACCCTTTCTGGACTGGTCTGGTTTTTGTGGGGCAGCTTCCAGCCTGGGGACTGTTTACCACCAGCTCTGTCCAGCAAGCCAGACCCCCTCAAAGTGAAAGTAGCCAGATTTAGCAAATACAACACAGGCTGCCCAGTGAAATCTGAATTTCAGCTGAAAATGGATACTTTATCATTATCTGTCTCACACAATGTTTGGGATATACTTAAACAATTCACTGTTCATTTGAAACTCAAATTTAACTAGGTGTCCTGTATTTTATCTGGCAATCCTACCAAACTACATGCTAAGAATATTTTGAGGCTGAGTGTAGTGGCTCACGCCTGTAATCCCAGCACTTTTGGAGGCCAAGGCAGGAGGAAGGATTGCTTGAGCCCAGGAGTTAGAGACCAGCCTGGGCAACATAGCAAGACCCCATCTCTACAAAAAATTTAAACATTGGCTGGGCATGGTGGCGTGTGCCTGTAATCTCAGCTACTTGGGAGGCTGAGGTGGGAGGATCACTTGAGCATGGGAAGTCAAGGCTACACTGAGCTGTGTTTGTACCACTGCACTCCAGTCTGGGCTTCAGAGCAAGACTCTCAGGAAAAAAAAAAAAAGGCTGAAGTTAATAGAACTGTTGCCACTTTTCACCCTGGTATTTTTCAGAATCCTGTGCATCTTCTGGCCAAGTAACCACAGACACGGTTCTTCTTCACACTGAGTCCCCCTGCGCCTCTAGATCCCCATGGACTTGTGGCATGGGCTAGTGGCTGTTATACTGTACCTTTCTAGGCAGCCTAAAATTACACAAGTCCTGACCACGTGATATAAACCAACACTCTGCACAGGGCCCTGTAACCCCAGAAAGTCCTTGAGTCCAGCGTAGTATGGCTGCTGGAGAGGAGGCAGCTCTGTCACCAGGGGAACCTGGCTGCGGAACAATCAAGAGTCATGCCTCTGAGAAACTCACTTTGGAAACTAGGCTTAAAGAAACAGCTCCAGATAAAAGTAACTCATATGGATGACCACAATAGCTGATTTGCACCATGAAGAAAAACTAGAAGTGGCCTAAAAGGCCCAAATATAAGAAATGGTAAGGAAACAAAGACTTATTCACACGCTAGGATACAATTCATTCACGCACTTACAGGCACATTGCCTATGGCATAGGCCCTGGGAACATATAGATGGACGCAACCTGGTTCTGCCCAGGAGAATTTCCCGGAGGATGAGGGAGGCTCAGGTTTGCAGATGACCACAGTGCATGGGGATGAGCCACAGAGAGGTCTGTACAGAGAGGCTGCAAGAGGAGGGAGTTATGCCCTCTGCTTTGGAGCTCCAGAAAGACGGCATGGAGGATGTGCCATCTGGTCTCAAACAAGGACGCAGGGGAATCCAGAAGAGGGAACAGTGTAAGCAAGAGCTGTGGGGTCCTGCGAAGGGCCCACAGCAGGGCCTGGGCTGTAGCGCTCTGAGGATGAGGAGGTATGGGGATCTTTGTGTGTCTGTCTATGCGGGCTGTTTGGCCACAGTTCAGAGGGTAGGTGGAAGGAGGGAAGACACTGGGGGGAGGATTGCCAAGGTTCTTGGAAGTGAAGTTGGTGGCTGCATGTGACAAGGTCTAAACTGTGTTAATCCTGGAGAAGGTGTACATGAGACCCTGACACACCACAAAAGCAGGTCTTACTATAGAATGAACTGGGTACCAGTGTAACCACTGCAGTGGTGCCCTCATAGCTCACTGCAGCCTCGACTTCCCAGGCTCAGGTGATTCTCCCACCTCAGCCTCCTGCGCAGCTATAACTGTAGACCCGCCACCACACCCAGCTAATTTGTGTATTTTTTGAAGAGACAGGGTTTCACCATGTTGCCCAAACTGGTCTCAAACTCCTGGGCTCAAGCAGTCCTCCTGCTTTGGCCTCCCAAAGTGCTGGGATTACAGGCATATGCCACTACACCCAGCCAAGTTGAGAATTTCTTTTATTTTTAAATTTTTTAAATTTCTTATTTTTAATGTCCCCACCCGAATTTCATCTTGAAGAGAATTTCTTACCCGAAATGCCTATCTAGAAGTGTTTTGGATTTCAGATTTCTTAGGATTTTGGAATATTAGCATTATACCAGTTAAGCATCCCTAATCTGAAAATCCAGAATCCAAAATACCATGGTGAATGTCATGGCAGTGCTGTTTGGGATTTTGGATTTTCAGATTAGGGATACTCAACCCACATATGCATATCCCATATGTGGCATGGGACATACTTGTACTAGAAAACTATCTGCCATTTCTCTGACTTGGGACATGCTTATTCTTTTTTTTGAGTTAAGAAGTCTTGCTTTGTCGCCCAGGCTGGATCGCAGTGGTGCCGATCTTGGCTCACTACAACCTCCGCCTCCTGGATTCAAGCAATTCTCCTGCCTCAGCCTCCTGAGTAGTTCAGACTACAGGTGTGTGCCGCCATGCCGGGCTAATTTTTTGTATTTTTAGTAGAGACGGATTTTCACCATGTTAGCCAGGATAGTCTCGATCTCCCAACCTCATGATCCACCCACCTTGACCTCCCAAAGTGCTGGGACTACAGGCATGAGCCACCATGCCCGGCAGGGACACGCTTATTCTTTTTTTTTTTGAGACAGACTCTATCACCCAGGCTGGAGTGCAGTGGCTTGATCGAGGCTCACTGCCACCTCTGCCTCCTCCTGGATTCAAGCAATTCTCTGCCTCAGCCTTCTGAGTAGCTGGGATTACAGGTGCCCGCCATCATGCCCGGCTAATTTTTTGTATTTTTAGTAGAGACAGGGTTTCACCATCTTGGCCAGGCTGGTCTTGAACTCCTGACCTCCTTAGCCTCCGAAAGTGCTGGGATTACAGGTGTGAGCCACCGTACCTGGCCAGAGACACACTTATTCTGAAAAAATTGTGTTGTTTATCTAAGATTCAGGCTTAACTGGGCATCCTGTATTGTTTTGCTAAATCTAGCAACTCTTAACAGCATGCCCACATGTTAGTGCCCATCAGAGGACACTGGGAAGCATCAAAAGCTCCATGGTTACCAGTTGGTATGTGAGGACGAGCAGATAGACAGACAGGACTGGGGTCCCCCTCAGGGTCCCACCAGCCGAGCACAGACAAGTGCTTACTTTAGGCGTGGACAGAAGATAGCTCAGAACCCAGATCTGAGTCCTGCTCTGCTGCTCATAGATGGGGCAGCTGCAGGAACTCAGGCTCAGCTTTCTACTTTGTGAAATGGGTATTCAACCCCACAAATATTGATTGAGCCCTAACTTTGTTCAAGGTCCTTCCCTGAATGTTGAGAAGGTACAAAAATGAATCTCCTCCTTTGAGGGGTTAATCACAGGGCTGCGTAAAATGCTACTAGCAATTTGTGATGAGGAACTCTGCTGGTTGCTTTGCACGTGAGCATCAACCTTGAAAACAATCCCCCAACCAACTCCGTTAGAGGGATGGAATTGGCCCCGCTTTTCAAAAGAGAAAACCATGGCTGGAGAAGACTCACAGCTGGGGGTGGACTGATCCTCAAGCAGGTGGCTGTCAGAGAGCCTGCCAATCTGTCAGCCACCCTGTGAAGGGGAAGGCAGCCTGGTCTAGGCCCACGTGTTGGGGGAACCACCAGGCCTGAGCCAAGGCCTCATCTGAAGGGGTGGTGGGCCACCGGGCTGAGGACCCAGGTGAGGAGGCAGGGGTCCACAGTCTGTGTGGGGAACTGCCCTGTGGAGAGGGAGGGTGAAGTCCACTCTCCAAGAAATGGGGACAGCTGTGAGCCATGGGGCTGGCTTCAGTCCTCACATGCACGCTGGTGGGACCAGAATTTGTACCTGTGAGAGGTCATGCCTGAGGCAGGCTGCCAGGCGCCATTGCTCGACTCCACCTGTGCCCCTCCAACCAAGCACTCAGAGGCTCTCTGAAGCCTCTGTCCCCAGCTCCCCCTGGAGGGGCACAACTGCACGGGCTGGTGGGAAACCACCACACCCACTTACTTCATGACATGCCTGGACACTGGGAGGACAGAGACAACTATGACCCTGTCTCCAGTCTGAGGGAGCTCACAGCTACTGTGTGAACACATGTGCAGAGCAGACAGAATGGAGCTTGAAGGTGCTATGATGGAGGTCCGTGTGGGCTTCTGGGACTTAAAAATGGAGGGAATGGTCAGTTCAGCTTCAAAATTGTTCATTGAGCACTGACCATGCACTAAGTACTTTACTTGTAGTATCTTCTTTTTTTGTTTTTTGAGACAGAGTTTTGCTCTTTCGCCCAGACTGGAGTGCGGTGTCATGATCTTGGCTCACTGCTACCTCTGCCTGCCCCTGCCCCTGCCCCAGGTTCAACCAATTCTCCTGCCTCAGCCTCCCAAGTAGCTGGGATTACAGGCACCTGCCACCATGCCTGGCTAATTTTTGTATTTGTAGTAGAGATGCGGTTTCACCATGTTGGCCAGGCTGGTCTTGAACTCCTGACCTCAGGTGATCCACCCACCTCGGCATCCCAAAGTGCTGGGATTACAGGTGTGAGCCATCGCACTGGGCCAGCTATCTCATTCTTTTTTTTTTTTTTTTTAAGAGACGGGGTCTCGCTATGTTGCCCAGGCTGGAGTGCAGTGGTTATTCACAGGCATGATCCCACTATTGATCAGCATGGGAGTTTTGACCTGCTCTGTTTCTGACCTGGGCCGGTTCACCCCTCCTTAGGCAAACTGGTGGTCCCAGGAGGTCACCATATTGATGCCAAACTTAGTGCAGACACCTGATTGGCATAGCACACTATAGCCCAGAACTCCTAGGCTCAAGCGATCCTCCCACCTCAGCCTCCCAAGTAGCTGGGACTACAGGCACGTGCCACCTTGCCCAGCTGTCTCATTCCTTTTTAAACACTATGGCACAGGTATTATTATTGTCCCCATTTTACAGATAAGGAAACAGGCACAGCAGAGGCTAATTATTTTCACTTGCCTGGGGTCATACAGCTAGAAACTGGCAGAGCTAGGCTTCGAACCCAGTTGGATTCCAGAACCTGTGGTCTTTGCTTCCACTGTGGTGGGGCAGGTGGGGGAGGAAAGGCTCAGCAGGGGTGACATTCGAGCCAGACTTAATGATGCAGGGCTCCCCAGGTGACCCCAGAGTGGGGAAAGACACAAGAGGCAGAGAGCAGTCTGAGTGAAGGTTCAGAGGCAGGGACCTCCGAGCAGCTAGTGGCCTTCGGTGGGTCTGTGGACTGAAGCCTGGACATCCACCTCAGCCTGGAGTTTTCATGAGCCCGCTAAGGCGTCAGGGGCCCCCTAGACCAGCCAGGGTTCTGGGGTGCAAACAGGAAACAATGCTGGCTGATTTGAATGAAAAGGAGTTTAATGGCAGGATGCTGAGGAATCACAGAACTCGTAGGACGAAGAAACTTTGAAGGGCTGGCACTGTGGGGTGCCGACTGCCAGAACCAGGACGTGGGGAGGGCCTGCAGACAAGCAAACTCGCATTCCTCACACCAGACACTGCTGGACAGGTGGTGCCTTCATTCCTCTTCACACCGTCACTCCAGGTGGAGAATCTGATCAGCTTAGGTCCTGGCTGCCAGGATCAGGGAGAGCAAGCATCTGATATTCACTCCCACAGGGGGCTGGGGTCCTGCAGACAGCCCATGCCTGGAGGCTGAGACGCTGCTAGGCAGCCAGACACCAGCAACCATCCATTACACCGCTGCACGGAGCATGGGAAGTCAACGAAGGTTTCTGTTTTATTGTGGTAAGATACGTAACATAGAATGTACTTTTTTTTCTTTCTTGCTATCCATATTCTAATGGCATTTTTTCTTTTTGAGACAAAGTCTTGCTCTGTCAAGAGGCTGGAGTGCAGTGGTGCAATCTCGGCTCACTGCAACCTCCACCTCCTGGGTTCAAGCAATTCTCCTGCCTCAGCCCCCGAAGTAGCTGGGATTATAGGTGAGCACCACCACACCCAGCTAATTTTTGTATTTTTAGTAGAGACAAGGTTTCACCATGTTGGCTGGGATGGTCTCGATCTCTTGACCTTGTGATCCGTCCGCCTCGGCCTCCCAAAGTGCTGGGATTACAGACATGAGAATGTACCATTTTAACAATTTTAAGTGTACAGTTCAGTGGCATTAAGCACATATATATTGTTATGCAACCGTCACCACCAGCTCCAGAACTATTTCATCTTCCTCAACTGAAACTCTGTACTCATTCAACACAAACTCTCTATTCACTCCTCTCCCCAGCCCCTGGAAACCACCATTCTCCGTTCTGACTCTGAGTTTGACTATTTTAGGTACCTCATATAAATCGAATCATATGTGGTTTTTTCTGTTGGGACTGGCTAATTTCACATAGCATAATGTCTTCAGGTTCATCCATGTGTAGCATGAGACACAGTCTCATCCTGTTGCCCAGGCTGGAGCACAGCGGCGCGATCTCGGCTCACTGCAACCTCCACCTCCCAGGTTCAAGCAATTCTCTCATCTCAGCCTCCTGAGTAGCTGGGAGTACAGGCACATGCCACCATGCCCAGCTAATTTTTTGTATTTTAGTAGAGACAGGGTTTCACCATGTTACCCAGGCTGGTCTCAAACTCCTGAGCTCAGCCAATCCACCCACCTCAGCCTCCCAAAATGCTAGGATTACAGGTGTGAGCCACCGTGCCCAGAAAGTGTTAGGATTACAGGCATGAGCCACTGTGCCTGGCCATAATGTCCTCCTTTTTAAGGCTGAATGATATTCCACTGTATGGATAGGTCACACTTTATCCATTTAGCTGCTGGTAGGCATTTGTGTTGTTTCCGGGTTTTTGGTTATTGTTGAATAATGCTGCTAGGAACATGGGTGTACAAATCTATTCCAATCACTGCTTTCAACTTTCTCTGGTCTTACGCTCAGATGTGGAATTGTATTAAAATATTTTAAAGGCTGGGCATGGTGGCAAGTGTCTGTAATCTTAGCTACTTAGACAGCTGAGGTGGGAGGATGGCTTGAACCTGGGAGGTGGAGGTTGCAGTGAGCCCAGATCACACTATTGCAGTGCAGCCTGGGTGACGGAGCCAGACCCTGTCTCAAAAAAAAGGGGGGGTTTTAAAGAGGGGAGAAATAGGCCAGGCGCACCAGCCATGGTGGCTCAGTCCTGTAATCCCAGCACTTTGGGAGGCTAAGGCAGATGGATCACCTGAGGTCAGGAGTTCAAGACCAGCCTGGCCAACATGATGAAACCCCGTCTCTACTAAAAATATAAAAATTAGCCGGGTGTGGTGGCGGGCGCCTGTAATCCCAGCTACCTGGGAGGCTGAGGCTGGAGAATCGCTTGAACCCAGGAGGAGAAGGCTGCAGTGAGCAGAGATTTCGCCACTGCACTCCAGCCTGGGTGACAAGATTGAAACTCCATCTCAAAAATAAAAATAAAAAATTGAGGGGAGAAACAGGATCAGTGTGTCTTAGAAAATGTGTTCTAGCTGCAGTGTGGAGAGTGTGGAGACAAGCAGTCAAAGGGAAGGAGACCCACAGGTCAGTGCAGTTGTAGTGGCTGTGGGGTGGGGGAATGTTGAGGAGGATGGGGCTGGCTGGACAGGGTGCAGGAAGGAGCTGCAGTTGGTCCCCTGTTCAGGTAAACAGCAACTTGAATATTCCTTCAAGCTTAAAAGGAGGGAGTAATGCTAGTAGCTAACAGCAGATGCTGGTCAAGACTTTTATCTTGTCTTTTGAGACAGGGTCTTTACTCTGTCACCCAGACTGGAGTGTAATGGCATTCTCATGGCTCACTGCAGCCCTGACCTCCTGGGCTCAGGTGATCTTCCCACCTTAGCCTCCTGAGTAGCTAGGACTACAGACATGCGCCACCATGCCCAGCTAATTTTTTACATTTTTTGTAGAGCCAGGGTCTCCCTATGTTGCCCAAGCTGGTCTCGAACTCCTGAGCTCAAAGATCATCCTGCCTCAACCAAACTGCTAGGATTACAGGTGTGAGCCACTGTGCCCAGCCTGGTTGTCAATTTTTAACAACAAAGCAAATAAAAGCCATTTAGGACTTGGAAGAAAAAGAGGAACAAGGTTTTAGAGACAAGATAATTGGATCAATAGCCAAAGTGGAAAGGATGGCCTTGAAGAGGGGACCCATCTCCTCTGGGTAGGGGGAAGGAAGTCAAAGTGGATTAAGTCTGGGGAGAACTTAACGGCCTTGATTTGTCTGGATGACTAGGAGGCAAGTACGAGTGTGGAAGATGGGATGGAAGGGAGGCTGCTCTATGCCCTCTGCCTGTAGGTTCCTAGCCTTACCTAAGGCCAACTGGGAGAATTTTCAGGCATCAGCATCACCAACCAGCTCCCCAGGGGTCTCGCAGCACCTGCTGCTGCACAACGTCCAGTCTGGACCGCAGAGTGAGCAACTCAGCCTCCTTCAAAGGAAACTGAAAGGGAAGGGGAACAAACGCTGGACTCGGGAGGGTGTTTGCTTCCCAGGCAGCTTCCCTGGGCACTGGGGGAGCTCTTAGCACCCTCACCCCAGACCCAAGTTTCTTCCTCTTGAAGAGGAGCCGATGGGGGACTGGACAGAAATAAGACATGGGGCAGGACGGTGATCTACCACGGGGCCAATGGGGGGAAGCGAGGCTGGGAACCCCTGGACAAAAGGACAACCCTGGTGATGCAGCCCAAAGGAGGCCTGACCTTACCCTTGGCTCTGCCTTTGACCCATTAAAAGAAACACAGTCCATGAACAGGCAGAAAGTTTTATTTTTAGACAGAGTCTTGCTATGTCACCCAGGCTGGAGTGCAGTGGTGCAATCTCAGCTATTGCAACCTCTGCCTCCCCAGTTCAAGCGATTCTCTGAGCTCAACCTCCCAAGTAGCTGGGACTACAGGCACTCGCCACCATGCCCAGCTATTTGGTCTTGTATTTTTAGAGACAAGGTTTCACTATGTTGGCCAAGGCTGGTCTTGAACTCCTGACCTTGTGATCCACCTGCCTCAGCCTCCCAAAGTGCTGGGATTACAGGTGTGAGCCACCGCACCTGGCCAGAAACTCTTTAATCAGGCTTTTTTTCCAAGTCTAAAACAAAACCCCATTTCCTCCTTAAACACAATTCCTCAGGAACAGAGAAGTTTGCAATGATGCTCTCAACTCCACATCATCTGGTGACCCCAATTTTGTAGGACTAAGACATTTCCCAAGAGTTCTGCCCCATCAGCCAGTGAGGACAAGAGTTCTTCAGTACGGCTCAGCTCAAGGACACCTAGGCTTGCTTGTAGGTCTGACAAAGCACGGAGCGTTGAACAGATGGCCTGGGACTCCCAGGCCTGGCAGAGGGTTTCATTGAGGCCTGTCGAGCCTATGCCATTTCATCCAAGTACCCTGACCCAGCGCTCATCTTCCCTGGCATTCTCTGTTATCCACCAGCTCTTCTGTACACCTCAGCTTCTACTTCCATGAACTTGTAAACATCAAAAGGTCCAACGTCCTGGAATGCAGGAGAGTGGGGGGCAGGGCAGCCTCCAAAACCACACCTTCTACCAGTATTGAAAGGAGAGAAAGTGGGGAAATTCTCCAGAGATCATGAGATGCATCCCAGGCAGTGTTCTCATGTGAGAGGGTAGAGAGGCCAAAAACTGAAGCTGCTGTAAACCCCTGCCGCTGTCTGGCGCGCTAAGGAAAGCTTCCGAGGACTTTACAAGCATAGTCGCACAATGCTAGTAGGGCTGGGATTCTTCAACATTTTCTTCTAGGGCCAAGTAGACTCTGTGTAACTTATTTTGTAAGAAATAGGTGTGGGTGACAAGAGGGGCCACCTTCTGCCCTTGCAGCAGAGTAGCAAGACTCCAGGCTGGGCCCTGCGCAGCAGACCAGCCCAGAGGCTGTGAGCCATGGAAACTCACTGCACCTGGTGGCCACACGCCAAAATGCACCCTTTGCTCCAGGCAGCCAGCACCCTATCAACCTGGCATTTACCAAACATCTCAACAGCAGACGAGAACTAGAAAACACAGCTTCTGGTACTAAACACTTACAGTCTGAGACCCAAATAAGGACCCCTATGTCCTTCAAAACGCAGACTCTACAGGCTGAATGTCCAGCTTCTTCCTCCAAGACAGAACTGCTCTCAGCCCACAAATTCTCTCTGGGACTATCTACAAAATCGAAGAGGAAACCCACAGAATCCAAAACCTCTTTACATAGCTAGGCTCAGGAAGAAAGCCACCAACTGAAGGCAACTCAGGAGGGAGAAGCCAAGGCTGGCAGAGCCCCTGGGCCTGTTTCTAAGCAGCCACCCTTCCCAACAAGAGCAGAGGTGCCCTTCACCATAACCCCCAGTCCTTTAACTTCTGGCTGGGCCAGTGATTCTCCTCCCCAGTCTGCGGCCCACCTGGAAACTGGCTGTGCTACTTTAGGGAGATAGGAAGGACAGGATGACAAGAGACAGGACACTAGCGAGTGGCTGGGCCAGGCGGCCCCATTTCCTGAAACCAAGATGGCTGCTGCTGCTGCCCAAGCCCTCAAAGGCGGACAGGTCTCACAGGCAGCACCAGCACACACACAAGTAACATGACCAGGAGAGGGGACCCTAAGTGTCCTCTCCACAGGGAGGTTGCTATGTACAGGGACAGGAGGGAGAATCTGGCCAGGTGCACCCCCACTGCATCTCATTCAACCAGGAGATCAAACTGCTCAGCAGCTTCAAACTCGGCATTCATGGCCGCAGCCCACTCATCCAGCTCCGTTTTCTGAGGGAAGAGAATGGGGAGCAGGTGAGTGAGAAGGGAACACGGTGGCTGGAGCATCTCACCCACACCCTGCAGGTGCTGCTTATCCCCCAAAAGAGCCAGAGCCCCAGCCCTGCACGTCTCCTGGAGCATACAGCAGAGAAAAACCCCACCTCTCACTCACCAGTATCTCTGGCATCTTCTTCTTCTTTCGTTTCTGTTTCTCAGGTGGTGGAGAGATTCCAGGAAGAGTCGTGTCTGGGGCCCAGGGCTTTGCACCGACCCTGGGGACCTCGGTGAATTTTGAGCACACCACTGGTGAGACTCCGGACAAATCTTCTGCCCCCAGCAGCCCATCGAAGCCAAAGCAGGACCGGCGGCCTGGGGTGGAGGTGGAGGCAGAGCCCAGGGTCTCCAGCCGGCTGTAGGAACGCCTGACTTTCTTAAACATTTCCAAGTCTCTGGCGTCCAGCTCTCTCTCCTTGGAGCTGGACTCAGCATCAGGGTTGAGCACGGGAGAGGTGTTGGGAGTGGCAGGGACGCTGTGTATCTTGGAAAGGTCCTCCTTAGTCAGCTCCCTGCAAGGGGGCTTGTTTTCCTTCTCCAAGAAAAAGGCAATCTGCACCAAGACGAAAGGGAAGATGCCCCCAGTACTTAGCTGCACGTTCAGGGTGGAAACAAACACCCATAGGACACACTTTTTAAAGGAAGAAACAAATCAGACCCTGAAAGAGATGTGGGAAGAAGAAAACACCCCACCACTGCTTCCGCAGTCTGCGTTTGTGACCCAAGTGGACTTGTCCCCACCAGCTGGTGTGTTTCTAAAATGTGCCCAGCATCCAGCTTCCCCTCTGACCAACTCAAGTACTCATTAGGCATCTTCTAGACCAGGTCAGCAATCTTTTCTGTTTTGTTTTTGGATACAGGGTCTCAACTCTGTTGCCCAGGCTGGAGTACAGTGACACGATCATGGCTCACTGCAGCCTCAGCCTCCAGGGCTCAAGCAATCCTTCTACCTCAGCCTCTGAGTAGCCAGGACTACAGGCATGTGCCGCTCTGTCTGGCTGATTTTTTTGTCAGTTTCTTTGTAGAGAAGGGGGTCTCCCTATGTTGCCCAGGCTGGTCCCAGCAACCTTCTGATTGCTCTCCCTGCTTTTGCCCTTGCCTGCTGTGGTCCATCTGCCACACAGCTAAGGAAGACTGTCCTAAAACGTCCACTCGGTCCATAAGTACTTATCAGTCACCTGTCCTGTGCCAGGTACTGGCAATAGAGCAGGGAATAAAACAGAGAAAACTTCTGCCCTACTCTTAGGGAAAAACAGGTAAGAAAATTCAGTATTATGTTAGCAGTATCAAGCACTACAGGAAAACACAGGAGAGTGCTTGGGGTGGGTTAGAATTGTAAAGAGATAAAGGTCAATATAGGCCTCATTGAGGTGATATTCGAACTACAGCTTGAAGGAGGTGTGGGAGTGACTCATGGCCAAGTGTTCTAGGCAGCTGGAACAGAAGGTGCAAAAACCCTGAGGCCACAGCATACTAGTCGAGGTCAAAGAACAAGGAGGCCTGTGTGACTGAAGTGAAGGAAAGAGGACAGAAACTGAAGATGAAGCTCAAGAGGTAATGGGTGGCCAGACGTGGTGCCTCATGCCTGTAATCCCAGCACTTTGGGAGGCTGAGATGGGTGGATCGCCTGAGGTCAGGAGTATGAGGCCAGTCTGGCCAACATGGTGAAACCTTGTCTCTACTAAAAATATAAAAATTAGCTAGGTATAGTGCTGTGTGCCTGTAGTCCCAGCTACGTGGGAGGCTGAAGCATGAGAATTGCTTGAACCCATGAGGTAGAGCCTGCAGTGAGCCAAGATCGTGCCATTGCACTCTAGCCCAGGTGACAGAGTAGGGCTCCATCTTGAAACAAACACACACACACACACACAAACCAGGGAAGCTGAACAAATTGGTAGTCACCACTAACTACTACTTCTCATCCTCTATAGCCAAGCAGTCACTCAGGTCCTGGCAGCTTTACCCTGCTCAATGTCCCATGAATCTCAATTGAACCAACAAGAACGAGTGGCTACTAGGGGAAGCAGAGTCCCTACCCTTCAGGTGCCTATGTTCTTAGAGAGAAGAGAAAGACAGCAAACATGCAAGAAAATACACTATAAGAACCGATAAGGATAGGCACAGTGGCTCATGTCTGTATAACCAACACTTTAGGAGGCCAAGGTGGGAGGATCACCTGAGTCCAGGAGTTCAAGACCAGCTTGGGCAACAGAGTGAACCCTCATCTCTACAAAAAAAATTAGAGAAAACATCAAAAAATCAGCCAGGCATGGTGGTATGTGACTGTAGTCCCAGCTACTCGAGAGGCTGAGGAGGGAAGATCTGCAGTGAGCCACAATCTTGCCACTGTGCTCCAGCCTGCGTGGCAGAGCAAGACCCTGTCTTTAGAACTGATAAGGCCTAAGAGAATTATATAGAGAAATGTGACAGCAATAGGGAAAGGGTAGTCAGGGAAGGCTCTGCGGGGTGGTTCCCTCTGAACCCAGTACTGTGTATCATCCTACCTTTAGCTCACACCCTTACCCTTCACGCTTCAGGATTTCTGAACTTCACATCATTCCACTGGTCTTGGAGCCCCAGGGTAGCCCTTCTCCAAACCAATCTCCCCACAACTCCCAGATGGATCTTTCTTAAAACACTCAAACTTGACTCAGTCTATACCTTACCCAGAACTCTCCAAAGGCTGCCCACAGATCCAAGAATGAAGCCCAATCCCTGAGTGTGGCTTTTGTGCCTCATCAGGATCTGCTCTGCTGTAGGGTGCTCCCTCCCCTGCTGAGGTCTGCTGCAGACACTAAACAAATTGCTATTCCCCAAACCTTGTGATTTTTCTTTAAATTTCCAGTCCCTGCAAATGTGACTTCCTTGGCCTGGAACACCCCTGCCTTTTTTTTTTTTTTTTTTTTTTGAAATGGAGTCTCACTTTGTCACCCAGGCTGGAGTGCAGGGGCACGATCTTGGTTCACTGCAAACTTTGCCTCCTAGGTTCAAGTAATTCTTCTGCCTCAGCCTCCTGAGTAGCTGGGACTACAGGCATGCGCCACCATGCCTGGCCAATTTTTGTATTTTTAGTAGAGGCAGGGTTTCACCATGTTGGCCAGGCTGGTCTCCAACTCCTGACCTCGTGATCCACCCACTTCGGCCTCCCCAAAGTGGTGCTGGGATTTCAATTGTTAGCTACTGTGCATAGCTTTTTTTTTTTTTTTTTTTTTTTAAAAGACACAGTCTCGTTCTTGTCGCCCAGGCTGGACTGCAATGGCACGATTATGGTTCACTGCAACCTCCACCTCCTGGATTCAAGTGATTCTCCTGCCTCGGCCTCCTGAGTAGCTACATTACACGTGCCCACCACCATGCCCAGGTAGTATTTGTATTTTTAGTAGAAATGAGGTTTCAGCATGTTGGCCAGGCTGGTCTTGAACTCCTGACCTCAAGTGATCCACCTGCCTCGGCCTCCCAATGTGTTGGGATTAAGGCGTGAGCCACTGCAGCTGGCCCAGATTTTCTATTAATGAAACATCCTTTGATAATAACTTCTGCTAAAGCTGTAAAAATATCATACACGTGACTTATCTTAGACCACCCGTAAATGAAAACTGATGACAAAATGGATTAGAAAGACAGTACTTGCAGTTAAGACACAGCTCAGCTTTTAAAAGAAGTTCCAGAAAAATAGTAGAAATAAACAAGGCATAAAAAGTTAAGTATATTAAGTCTTCAGGGAGTAATCAAGACTGGCAATGCATGCAGGTGCCCAAAGGCAAACTTACTGCAGTACTGCAAAACAGCTCACTGGGCAGATATGAGCAGCCAATGTGTACTGTCCAGCTCTACAGTGACCCTGATTTTACTTAACTAAGTAGATGAAAGTGAACTCACCCTAGGGCTCCTGCGAGGCGACTGAACAGCTGGGACCTGCAGGTGACAATACCAATTGATCACATAGCTGGTTTTGCCCACCTACCAACCCACAACATCCCATCTTAGCTTTTACCTCTACAGCACGGGCCACGATCTTCTTCAAGACGATGGGCTTTCTGACTGCAGCCGCACTGGGTGTCTGGAGAAGAAGGATGAAGGTAAGCTCTACATTAGGTGACGAGCCACAAAGGGAGGAACTGAGAAACCTGGGGCTCACCTTCGGCCAGATTTCAGGGGGGATGCTCGGGAGATCAGAGCCTGATTTCCGTTGGGACCTCCGTACAGACTTAGTAGGAGATGGGGCCGTTGGCACTGGAAAGAGAAAAAAGTTACGAGGTAAAGGAGGACTCTAGGTCTTAGAGTCCAGAGAACAGATTCTAGAGAAAGCGAGAAGATTCCCAAACAAGCCCTTTTAAGGGCGCCTCCTCCGCCGGCGGCAGCAGCGGGAGGGAAGGGCCATCTTTCACAGGACCGCGTCCCTCAAACGGCTCAACTTCATGTCTCCCGAGCGCCCTCTGCTCACCGGAGCGCTGAGCGGCCCCTCCGGACCGCGTTCGCCTCCCAGACATAACTAGGCTCGGTAACAAGCTCCTCCAGCGCCGCCGCCCCGGGCGCGCGCCAACCGGAACGGCCAGTAGCTGCAGGAAACTTTCGAATTACCCGCCCTGCGGGGAAGGAAGCGGAAGTGACGTAGGGTGAGAGGTCCGCAGGGCTCGGATCCCAGTCTTTTCCACCCGTCTTCACATCTAGCGTCATGGAGGCGTGGCCGAGGGGCGCGATGGCGTCATCAGCGCGCGCCGCACCCGGAAGAGACGTGGCAGCGGAGGGGTAATCGGGGCGGCTGAGGCTGAAGGGAGCGGAGCAGGAGCCTCGGGGAGCCTGGCCCCTGCCTTATCGCTCCTTGAACCATCGTTAGCGCCCTTCGGAACTGGTGCAGCGGCCGATCAGTAAACACAGAGACTGGGGTCTGTAAAGAAGGGGCGGGGCTTGGAGGGGGTGGGGCTCAGGAGGGGCCTTGGGGCGGGGCCGGTGGTATCGGGGAGTCTCTGATGGAGGGACCTGGCCGGGGGCGGAAACCAGAAGGATTGAGGGGTCGCCGGAGGCGGGATTTATGCTGGAAATGTTTCCCCGCCTAAGGAAGGGCAGTGAGCAGGAATCTGGGGTCGGGGCGAATATGAGAGGTGTCGAGGAGTTAAGTGGAAACTGGGCTGGTGAGAGCGTAGTGGTGGCCACCAGAACCTGGCTTTCTACCAACTCCCTTTCCCAGGATCGATCATGGGGCTTTGTAAGTGCCCCAAGAGAAAGGTGACCAACCTATTCTGCTTCGAACACCGGGTCAACGTCTGCGAACACTGCCTGGTAGCCAATCACGCCAAGGTGGGGCCTTCAGGGGAGCGGTTGAGCAGGGCACTGGGTGGGCAGGCGTTATTGGCTTCCTCCAAATCCATGAGGGGCCCCGCGCTAGAATGTAAGCCCCACGAGGGCAAGGACTTGGTTTATTTCGTTCACTGATCTATCCCCCGGCCCCAAGAGAGTCTGGCACACAGCATGTGCTCAATAAATGTTTATTGATTGAACAAATGAAAGGATGAGTCTCCTCTGTGACTAGAGAAAAAGAGGCTGTTGGAACTTGGGGTGATAGGCCGAGCAGCACCAGCGCCAGTTGTGACATCTCTCTCCCACTCCAGTGCATCGTCCAGTCCTACCTGCAGTGGCTCCAAGATAGCGACTACAACCCCAATTGCCGCCTGTGCAACATACCCCTGGCCAGCCGGGAGACGACCCGCCTTGTCTGCTATGGTGAGGCCTTGGCACCTTGGGGGGATCAGGCCAGCCTCAGGGGCCAGCTTGGTGACTGGTTTCCAGGCCCTTCTCAAGCAGCAGGACAGTGATTTCCCCAAGTCTCAGAGCCCAGATTCTAGTCCTGTTAAAGTTCCTTACCTGCTCTGTAAGTTCAGGCAAGTTATTCTTCCTTTCTAGGCCTCGCTGTCTTTCCTAAAAAGTAAAGCTCCTAGTTCCTCTTTCCTAAAAATTAAAACACTGCCAATCTGGAGGGTTGAGCAAGAGCCAGTCAAGCTTATGGGTATGGTGGTGGCTGTGACTATTAGCTAGCCAGACTGGCATGTAGCTTTCAAGGTTTCAGATATTTAGGATCCAACACTGATACCAGGGCTAAACAGAGAAGAAGTGAGTTTCCCACGCTAAAGTTAGCTAAAAGAAGTCAGCAGACATATGTGTCATATCTTTGACCTGAATCTGGGGTAAGAGCCTTGGTTCCAGTTTTTGCTTTTATTGTTTTTTTTTTGTTTTTTTTTTGAGACAGAGTTTCACTCTTGTTGTCCAGGCCGGAGTGCAGTGGCATGATCTGGGCTCACTGCAACCTCTGCCTCCCAGGTTCAAGCGATTCTCTTGCCTCAGCCTCCTGAGTAGCTGGGATTACAGGCATACGCCACCAAGCCCGGCTAATTTTGTGTTTTTAGGAGAGACGGGGTTTCTCCTTGTTGGTCAGGTTGGTCTCGAATTCCCAACCTCAGGTGATCCACCCGCCTCAGCCTCCCAAAGTGCTGGAATTATACTCAGGAGCCACCGTGCCCGGCAGCTCCAGTTTTTGAAGGAGCACATGCAAGAGACAGCTCCATATGTGTTTCTCCTTGTGAGTGCATGTGTGTGCTTGCAGGCATTTCGTGAACATGGTGTGTTTAAATGAGTGTTAGTGTGTTGATCAGTACTTGGGGGTGAGTGAATGGGTAAATGTACATATGTGAACATATGAATACACGTATGTTGTGGGAGTGCAAGAGAATGCTTGGTTGAGGGTGCCTGAGTGTGAGCAAACCTGTGAGTGTACAGATGTGTATGTGTGAGGGCTTTGGTGCCCATAGTCTAGATAATAGGGAATGCCACTTGTGTTTGGGTATGTGCATATAAGAATATGTACATTTGTGCACATGGATATGTACATTTGTGCACATGGATATGTACATATATATATGTGCCTGTGTGTATATCGAGGAACTTTTTTGAAACTATTCATTATTAGCCATTAGCCCAAAGAGTATGATGAGTGCAGGCCCAGAGAGGACTCACTTCAACGGGAGGTGGCATTTTCTTGCCACCCAACCTCACCCCTGTGAACTGGACAGCTTGGTAGCAGCTGCCTGAACTTAGATGGTGGTAGCCAAGAAGACGGACGTTTTAGGGAACACTGATGAAATGGACCTTTGGGGACGGGGAGGGGGAGGAGAAGGCTCTGGCACACATATACGTGTCCATATATTCCTGCAGTGGTCTGGGGGCTGATGCTAGGCTAGGAGCCCTAAGTATCCTCTTCCTCATGTCTCTTCTCCCCTGTCTTATGTGCCCTAAGATCTCTTTCACTGGGCCTGCCTCAATGAACGTGCCGCCCAGCTACCCCGAAACACGGCACCTGCCGGCTACCAGTGCCCCAGCTGCAATGGCCCCATCTTCCCCCCAAGCAACTTGGCTGGCCCCGTGGCCTCCACACTGAGAGAGAAGCTGGCCACAGTCAACTGGGCCCGGGCAGGACTGGGCCTCCCTCTGGTGAGAGTCCCTCTGACCATCCATCTGCCCTGGGCCCCACCTGAGCTAGATGGGTGGGTGGGGACAGTAGTAGGCAGCCTGGTGACCCAGATTCCTTCCTCCAGATCGATGAGGTGGTGAGCCCAGAGCCTGAGCCTCTCAACACCTCCAACTTCTCTGACTGGTCCAGCTTTAATGGTAAGTGGTGGCTTCCACCGGCTGTTTGAGCTTTAGCCTCCCTGCTCTGCTGACAACTCTCTTGGTCTGCAGTCACATGCTCTACCCCTCAGCTCTACCCGCTTCTTCTGCTGACAGCTCTCTTCCCGCCCACAGCCAGCAGTACCCCTGGACCAGAGGAGGTAGATAGCGCCTCTGTTGCCTCAGCCTTCTACAGCCCCGCCCCCTGTCCCCCAGCTTCCCCAGGCCGACCCGAGCAGCACACGGTGATCCACATGGGCAGTCCGGAGCCCTCGACTCACGGTGAGCCTGGGAGTTATCCAGGCCATAGAAGGATAAAAAAGGGGGTAGTGGTTTGTGTGGGGGGAGCTTGAGGATCCAGAGACCCACCTGGAGGAACCTTTCCTCAATCCAGGCACTGCCGTTACCTCCTCACAAATCTGAGATGCTCTGTCAGACTGAGAAAGGCAGGTGATCGCCGCAGCCCTCCCCAAAGTGGCCAGTTTTCCTGAATCTATTGATGCTAGTGGCTCTACCCTATAGCCCCAAGGAAGGTGTATGACACGCGGGATGATGACCGGACACCAGGCCTCCACGGAGACTGTGATGATGACAAGTACCGACGCCGGCCTGCCTTGGGTTGGCTGGCCCAGCTGCTAAGGTACAGAGGGTCAGGCAGGGCAGAGTGCCAAGAAGGGGCAGAGAGGGAGTAGGAGCCAGAGGCCTTGGGAGGGACAGTTTCATGACAAAAGGGGCTTGTTCTAGAAAGGAACAGTACCTGGTGCTGTGCAGAGAGGCCTTGGCTGTGCAGCGAAAGCTGTGGTTTGTTTCCCTCTGGGGCTGTCTCTGTGCCTCCCACACAGGAGGTTTGGACTCAGGCTCTTTGAGGCCCCTTCCTGATCTGACACCCCCTAATCTTTGTAACTCTGCCTGACGCCTGACACATTCTGGTTTGCGGAACACAGCCCTGGGCCTCCGCTGGTCTGAGCTGCACAATAGCACCCTATGGTGGCAGTTACATTAGTGATCATCCCTGAGGCACAGACGAGGAGGCGGACGCTCAGGAATGGGTGGTGACCAGGGCTTCTCTCCATGCCGTGGGGGCCGCTGGGGGCTGGGGCCTGACTTGATTTTCCCCTCATCCCCGCAGGAGCCGGGCCGGGTCTCGGAAGCGGCCGCTGACCCTGCTCCAGCGGGCGGGGCTGCTACTACTCCTGGGGCTGCTGGGCTTCCTGGCCCTCCTTGCCCTCATGTCTCGCCTAGGCCGGGCCGCAGCGGACAGCGATCCCAACCTGGACCCGCTCATGAACCCTCACATCCGCGTGGGCCCCTCCTGAGCTCCCTTGCTTGTAGCTAGGCCAGCCTAGGACTTGGGTCCAGTGGAGGAGAGGCGGGGTGGTGGGGAGGCTGGGGGCACCTCTTCACTGCTCCTCTCCCTCAAGCCTAAGACACTAAGACCCCAGGCCCAAGGCCGAGCCCACCAGAGTGGCTGCAGGCCGGGCCTGGAGTCCCCATGAGTCAAGTATTTGTCTTGACTTGCTTTCCCCTGGGTCTCCAGCCTTCCACCCCTCACCCCATGAAGGAGGTGGCAGGTGGCAATAAACAGCAACTTTATTAAAACACCCGAGGCAGCCTTTTCCTTCCCCTCCTCAGCCCTGTTCCAACTCCCCAGGCCTCAGTGGTTCTCCTCCCGGTACTCAATGGCCAGAAACTCCAAGGACAGGCGGCTGAAGAACATTGCTCCATTGAGGACTGGGTGGAGGACAGAGCTCCCATCAGCCCCGGTACCCTTCCCTGCCTACTCCCGGCTACATCTCAGGGTTCCGAAGCTCCCTGCTCCCCCTTGCACCCTCCTACTCTTGCCACTCACTCAGGATGGTCATGGCAAAGCAGCGGGTATACTTGTTTTCTGTCATCTCAGCATACAGTGACCCCGTGGCGGCCCAGCAGATGCTGATCACCTGGGAGAACTGTAGGCCCATCCAGTGAGAGAGTGGCCCCCTGACACAACAGTGGGGTTTCCATCAGCCCTCGGGCCTCCCGCAGCCAGCCCTTGAGTCCCTGCCCTGAGCTTACCATCAGGACGACCGTGTAGTGGAAGCTCATGCGCTCATAGTGGTAGGTGATGCAGAAGTTGTGCACGTCGCTGATGAAGATGCCCAGGTGTAGGAACAAGAGCATCAGTGCAGCCGTGGTGAGCACCATGCCTTTTGGGAAGAAGAATGTGGTGATGCGGTTCCGCAGCCGCATCTTGCCCACAGTGTACACGCAAGTTAGACTTGAGAGCTGGAGCAAGCAGGCCCTGCCCAGGAAAAGCAGCAGCGCCTTTGGTTCTAGAGTGCCTGGCCTGGAGTAGCAGTGGGATTCTAGAACCAGAAGGACAGTGGAGGGGACAAGATTCTAGAACACAGGCTGATTTCAGCCAACACAGGACTGCTTCACGGGTGGTAGGGGGTGCTTTGAATTGTGAGACCAGTGGGGGCCCGTGGCGATGCCCAAGGGGTTAGCAACCCTAGTTGTCTTGTCCTCACGCTAGACACTTTTGTGCACATCTCAATTTTCCCACAATAGAGGCAGTGTGAACGCAGTCTACAGATGAAGGACTGGGGCTCAGAAAAGTTGAGGGGCGGCTGGGCATGATGGCTCACGCCTGTAATCCCAGCACTTTGGGAGGCCAAGGTGGGTGGATCACCTGAGGTCAGGAGTTCGAGACCAACCTGGCCAACATGGTGAAACCTGTCTCTACTATAAATACAAAAAAAAAAAAAATTACCCAGGCGTGGTGGCGGGTGCCAGTAATCCCAGCTACTTAGGAGGCTGAGGCAGGAGAATTGCTTGAACCTGGGAGGCAGAGATTGCAGTGATCTGAGATTGCACCATTGCATGCCAGCCTGGGCAACAGTGAGACTCTGTCTCAAAAAAAAAAAAAAAAAGTTGAGGGGCATGGTATAGAGCCACGGAAGTATTAGGCAAATGAGAGATTAGGACCCAGCTGCATAGCTGGAAGGCATTCCCAGGTGAGGGGAGGCCTGGACTAGATCCCAAGTTCCAAGTATTTGCTTGACTCTCTGGGGGAGAGGAATTACGAGAAGGGAAGGGTCAACAGATTCTTCAGAGCTGTTCTGGGACCTTCCCCATGCCCTCCCCAGGTGTGGTCCAGAGGGCACCTGGCTTTTCCATTCTCTCCCCAGATGTTCTTACAGGACCCGATGCTGAGCAGCTTTCCTCTCTGCCACCTACAGGTGCTTGGAGCACTTTCACCTCCATCAGTCCAAGAATCCCATGAGACAGCGGGGGCTGGTGGGATAAATCCTATTTGACACTTGAGTCTGAGGCGGAGGGAGGGATGGGCTTCCTCAAGCTGTCATAGCCAGTGACGGAGGGAGTCAGTACTGAAACGAAGATCCGATACTACCTTAGGCTGTGCTGAGTGAGCAGGGTCAGATGCAAGAAAAAATTTCCTCTATGCATGTAAGAGATGAGAACTAGGCTGGGCATGGTAGCTCACGCCTGCAACCCCAGCACTTTCAGAGGCCCAGGTGGGAGAGTTGATTTGTGCCAGGAGTTCAAGACCAGCTTCAGAGACAGCAAGACCCCATCTCTTAAAAAAAAAAAAAAAAAATTGCCGAGCACGGTGGTGTGTGCCTGTAGTCCCTAGCTCCTAATTAAAAAAAAAATTATGCATGTAATATATTAATATGGGCCAGGTGTGGTGGCTCATGTCTGTAATCCCAGCACTTTGGGAGGCTGAGGCAGGTAGATCGCCTGAGGTCAGGAGTTCAAGACCATCCTGACCAACCTGTTAGGCTGGGCGAGGTGGCTCCCAGCACTTTGGGAGGCTGAGGTGGGTGGATCACCTGAGGTTAGGAGTTCAAGACTTGTCTGGCCAACATCTCTACTAAAAATACAAAATTAGCCTGGCATGGTGTCACATGTTGGTAATCTCAGCTATTTGGGAGGCCGAGGCAGAAGAATCGCTTGAACCTGGGAGGCGGAGGTTTTGGTGAGCCGAGATCTCACCATTGTACCCCAGCCTGGGTAACAAGAGTGAAACTCGTGTCTTCAAAAAAAAAAAGTGTACATATATATCTGAATATGTTCTTGTAAAATACTTGCGTAATACACAAGCATACAGAGGAAAATGTAACAGTCTTTCTGCTGCATCCCCACCACTGAAGTAACCCCTTCACCAGCTTGGTGAGTTGGCATCTTTAAGACCCTTCTTTATGTAATGGTAATGGTAACTTCATAAATCTAGATGTACATATATGTAGGGTCCAGCCCTACTGGGTCCTGTGAGCCCCTCTCTACTGGTGTGGAAACGAGAAACTGTGGAAATAAAAGACACAAGACACCAAGAAAGAGAAAAAAGAGTTTGGGCCAGGGGTCCACGGCCAGCCAAAGCATGGAGTCTGGCAGTGGCCTCGAGTGCCTGGACGCTCTGACTTTTATTGAGTACAAAGCAGGGAGCAGGGTAGGTAGGGCCAGGCATTGGTGGTCAGTGATAGGGTCAAGTAAATCACGTGTCTTGGAGATAGGGGCCCAGGACTTTCAAGTAGCCGAGGCGAGGAGAAAACTTAATGTGTCAGCACTTTTTCCGTACTTGTCAGGTAATAACATGGACATTAAGATTTATGTTACTATTACTGATTCTTATCTTCTAAGAAAAAGAGGAACCAGGTGCAGAAGTGGAACATGAGAATAGCCATGGAACGTGACCACTGAAGCACAGCACCACATAGAGACAGTTAAGCCCCTGGATGTCTGCAGGCCTGCCTGACAGCCATCAGGCCTTACCGCAAGAGCTGGGAGGAGCAGAATGTTCTCCTCACTCCCCTGAGGAAGGAGACGTCTTGGACATCTCCTTCCCTAACTGGCTAAACAGTGGGCGCTTTCCCAGCGCTGGCGCTCCAGCAGCTCTTATGAGGGCGTGACAGAGGACTTAGAGCATCTTGCCTTCAGGTCACTTCCTTCCCAATGGCACTTCATTCCACACTTCATGACCTGAGAATCATTAGTAAAATTAAAAGGTTATATTGAGTTTATGTATGTCTGTGATTACATATGAACATGTGATTATTTACGATTATAGGAATAACTATGTAACTATAATTCTTTTCTAGTTCAGTATTCATATGGGAACAGGCTGAGGCTTCAGACCCTCGCCTCGGCACTTGCAGGGTCTTCTACGGGGTCTCCCACCCACACATATATATGCATACGTTTAAAGCATTTAAAAAAATACCATATGATTTGTCAAAGTGTACTTTCAAAAACTTAAAAACTATGTCTAAATATAGAATGAACACATAACTAAATTTATTGGGCCGGGCGCAGTGGCTCATGCCTGTAATCCCAGCACTTTGGGAGGCTGAGGTGAGAGGATCACTTGAGCTCAGGAGTTTGAGACCAGCCTGGGCAACATAATGAGACCTCCTCTCTACTAAATTTTTTTTTTTGAGATGGTATCTCACTTTGTCACCAAGCTGGAGTGCCATGGCCTGAGCTTGGCTCACTGCAACCCCTGCCTCCCCAGTTTCCCTGCCTCAGCCTCCTGAGGAGCTGGGACTACAGGTACACGCCACCATGTCTGGCTAATTTTTGTATTTTTTAGTAGAGACGGGGTTGCACCATACTGGCCAGTATGGTCTCTATCCCTTGACCTCATGATTTGCCTGCCTTGGCCTCCCAAAGTGCTGGGATTACAGGCGTAAGCCACCATGCCTGGCCTCTCTCTACTAAAAAATTTAAAAAAATGAAATTTGCTGGGTGTGGTGGTCTGTGCCTGTAGTCCCAGCTACTTGGGAGGCTGAGGCTAATTCCTAGGATCACTTGATCCTAGGAATTCAAGCCCTGCTTGCACCATTACAGTCCAGCATGGGGGCATAGTGAGACCCTGTCTCAAAAAAAAAGAAAGATCTTTAACTCATCAGTGAGGGGATTCCCATTTGATAAGGTGGTGATGCACATGAGGAGCTGGACAGGACAGGCATTTAAAGAGGAATGTTAGGCTGGGCACGGTGGCTCATGCCTGTAATGCCAGCACTTTGGGAGGCCAAGGTGGGTGGATCACCTGAGGTCAGGAGTTCAAGATCAGCCTGGCCAACATAGTGAAACCCCATCTCTACTAAAAATACAAAAAACTCGCCGGACATGGTGGTGTGCACCTGTAATCCCAGCTACTCGGGAGGCTGAGGCAGGAGAATCGCTTGAACCTGGGAGGCCAGAGGTTGTAGTGAGCTGAGATCGTACCACTGCACTCCAGCCTGGGTGACTGAGCAAGTCTGAAAATAATAAAATAAAGAGGAATGTTTAGCACATGATTAGTAGGTTAGATGCAAAATGCACTGGATGTCCTACATGACAAAAATTATACCCGTTGAGGTTACTTTTTCTACTGGACATACATGTTTTTCATCTCTCCTGGACAATATCTCCTTGTAATTTCAGAGTCTATTTACCTTACTAGTAAGTAGCAAAATCAAACAACTGTGTATTCCTGTGGGTAAATAATCCTTGGGTGGGCTTCTGAAACAATGACCCAGTGTGACATTGAAAGGACACACCACACTCTTGGATTTCCAATTTTTGGATGATTTTTCTTAACATCATTCTCCAACTTTTTTTTTTTTTTTTTTGAGACAGAGTCTTGCTGTGTCTCCAGGTGCCAGGCTAGAGTGCAATGGTGTGTTCTCAGCTCACTGCAACCTCCAACTCCCAGGTTCAAGCAATTCTCCTGTAGCTGGGACTACAGGCGAGCGATACCATGCCCAGCTATTTTTTTTTTTTTTTTGTATTTTTAATAGAGACAGGTTTTCACCATGTTGGCCAGGATGGTCTCGATCTCTTGACCTTCTGATCCACCCACCTCAGTCTCCTAAAGTGCTGGGATTACAGGTGTGAGCCACCCCACCCGGCCTATTCTCCAACTTTTAAAAATGCTTATAGACTTCTTGGAGTAGACCCCAATATACACCCTTTTTCATTTTCATTTTTTTTTTTTTTTTGAGATGGAGTCTTGCTCTGTCGTCAGGCTGGAGTGCAGCGGCGCAATCTCGGCTCACTGCAACCTCCGCCTCCCGGGTTCAAGTGATTCTTCTGCCTCAGCCTCCTGAATAGCTGGGACTACAGGCATGTGCCACCATGGTCCAGCTAATTTTTTTGGTATTTTTAGTAGAGATGGGTTTTTGCCATGTTGGCTAGGATGGTATTGATCTCTTGACCTCGTGATCTGCCTGCGTTGGCCTCCCAAAGTGCTGGGATTACAGGCATAAGCCACACTGCCCAGCCCCCTTTTTCATTTTCTTAAGATTATAGCTTCATAGGCTGAAATCTTCAAGTATTTTTAAATGGTCTTTAGACATCCCATTGATTCAGAGGTCATCAAACTTTTTCTGTAAAATATCAGATAGGAAATGTTTTAGGTTTGGACGACCATGAAGTCTCTGTGGTAGCTACTCAAGACTGCTCTTTTTTTTTTTTTTTTTTTTTTTGAGACGGAATTTCACTCTTGTTGCCCAGGCTGGAGTGCAGTGGTGCAATCTTGGCTTACTGCAACCTCCACCTCCCAGGTTCAAGTGATTCTCCTGCCTCAGCCTCCCGAGTAGCTGGGATTACAGGCGCCTGCCACCACGCTTGGCTAATTTTTGTATTTTTAGTAGAGATGGGGTTTCATCATGTTAGCCAGGCTGGTCTTGAACTCCTGACCTCAGGTGGTCTGCCCGCCTTGGCCTCCCAAAGTGCTGGGATTACAGGCATGAGCCACCATGACCAGCCTCAACTCTGCTCTTATAGAGCAAAAGCATATAGATCATATGTTAAAAATGGATGTGACTGTTTCAATAAAACTTATGGACAATGGAATATGAATTGCATTTGATTTTCAGGTGTCATGAAATTTTTTTTTTTAAAACCATTCACAAATGAGAAAACCATTCTAGCTCACAGGCCATATGAAAACAGGTGGTGAACTGTTTGGCCTGCAGGAGCCCTGGCAAAGAACAAGTAAACCAGTGAGTTTTTCCATTCCAACCTTCCTCCAACAGCCCATCATAAGTAATGTTTCAAGGGCTACTTTGATACTTAAGAAAGTCTTTTTCTCCTTTTCCTCCATTCCAACTCTGTGTCCTAACCTGAAGTCCAGATCATTCCCTGTCCTCATGAGCTCCTCACCTTTGTGCACAGCTGCACTTTTATCCAAGTCAGAACCCTAGAGAACAGATCAGTAGGCTGAGGTGGGAGGATCCCTTGAGCCCAGGAGGTAGAGGCTGCAGTGAGCCAAAGATAGATAGCACCACTGCACTCCAGCCTGGATGACAGAGCAAGACCTTGTCTCAGTAAAAAAAAAAAAAAAAAAAAAAAAAAGGCCAGGTGGCTCACGCCTGTAATCCCAGCACTTTGGGAGGCCGAGGCGGGTAGATTGAAAGGTTAGGAGTTGTAGACCAGCCTGGCCAATATGGTGAAACCCTGTCTCTACTAAAAATACAAAAATTAGCTGGGTGTGGTGGTGGGCACCTGTAGTCCCAGCTACTCAGGAGGCTGAGGCAGGCTTGAACCCCCCGGGGCGGGGGGCAAATTGCAAGGAACCGAGATCGTGCCACTGCACTCCAGCCTGGGCAACAAGAGCAAGACTCTGTCTCAAAAAAAAAAAGGAAAAGACAACCTTGAGAGTTTCCTTCACATTTCCACCCAACCCCTCACTCAGCACATTCCATTAGTCACTTAAACTCTGCTGAGTCTCTCCTTTTTTTTAGATAATGGAGAGGGGGTGGCCTCATTATGTTGTCCAGGCTGGTACTGACCTCCTGGGCTCAAGTGATTCTCCCACCTCCGCCTTCCAAAGTGATTGGAAGGGGATTGCAGGAGTGAGCCACTGCGCCCAGCCCTAGGGGTTCTTAAATGTGAGTGTGCATCAGAACTCCTTGGGAACTTTCTAAAAAGAAGCTAGGTCTGAGAGAAGCCCAGAGGTTTTGTTTGTTTGTTTTTTTCTTGCTCTGTCACCCAGGCTGGAGGGCAGTGGCACTGTCATGGCTCAAGCGATTCCCCAACCTCAGCCTCCGAGTAGGTGGGACTACAGGCGTGGGCCATCATCCTAGCTAATTTTTGTATTTTTTTTTTTCGTTTTTCGGCTGGTGGCGGGGGGATGGAGTCTCGCTCTTGTTGTCCAGGCTAGAGTGCAATGGCACAATCTTGGCTCACCACAACCTCCGCCTCCCAGGTTCAAGGGATTTTCTTGCCTCAGCCTTCCGAGTAGCTGGAATTACAGGCATGCGCCACCACGCCCAGCTAATTTATTTTGTATTTTTAGTAGAAACGGGGTTTCTTCATGTTGGTCAGGCTGGTCTTGAACTCCCGACCTCAGGTGATCCGCCTCGGCCTCCCAAAGTGCTAGATTACAGGCGTGAGCCAACGCGCCCGGCCATTTTTGTATATATATATTTTTATACAGATGGAGTTTCGCCATTTTGCCCAGGCTGGTCTCTAATTCCTGGGCTCAAGCGATCCACCCGCCTCAGCCCCCGCAAGTGCTGGGATTACAGGAGTGTTTGGTGCAGCCCAGCCCAGAGACTTATAACGCGCCACAGATAGTCCTGAAGGCAATTCTGATGCTGGTCAGAGGATCAGGCCTTAAGAAGTACTGCGCGGCCAGGCGTGGTGGCTCACGTCTGTAATCCCAGCATTTTGGAAGGTCGAGGTGAGCGGATCATGAGGTCAGGAGTTTAAGATCAGCCTGACCAATTTTGTGAAACCCCGTCTCTACTAAAACTACAAAAATTAGCCAGGCGCAGTGGCGCGTGCCTGTAGTCCCAGCTACTCAGGAGGCTGAGGCAGAAGAATCGCTTCAACCCGGGAGGCAGAGGTTGCAGTGAGCCAAGATTACGCCACTGCTCTCCAGCCCGGGCAATAGAGCAAGACTTTGTTGCAAAAAAATAAAAAAAAATAATAAAAGAAGCACCGCGCTAGAGGCACGGTACGGGATAGTGTACATGCATTTAATCCGCGCAGCCCCACTGTGAAGTATGTACCCCAATTTTAGGAATGGGATAAACTGAGCCACTGCCCAGGTATCGAGACAGTGGCAAGATCCCAGGAACATTCTACTCTGGCCTCACGTCCCACATCCGTTCATTGCACCTGGGCACATATTCCGTGGGCCGTTTGCCTGCGGGGGTGCAGGCTGGGGAGCCACTACCCGTCTCCCTTCTGGGAAAGCAGCAACTCCAGGCAGTTCCACAAAATGCTTCTACCCATCAGGGCTCTTCCGGAACCTTTGCACTCGAAGAAGATAGATGCGGGGGAACTCTAGTCTCGAAGGACTCAGGGCTGCTGGGGGACGATTCACCTGAAGGACTGCCTCGTTTCAACAACAACTTTATGGATCCCGGAAGTGCCTCCTCCCCGCTCCTTTCCCAACCTCACGCCCGGGGGCTGCAGTAGGAGCGATGGCGGCGGCAGCTACCGCCGGGTCTAGCCCGGGGTCTGGACCTGGGGACTCCCCAGAAGGGCCCGAGGCTGAGGCTCCGGAACGTCGGCGGAAGGCGCATGGGATGCTGAAGCTTTACTACGGCCTCTCGGAAGGGGAGGCGGCGGGACGCCCCGCGGGTCCCGACCCCCTGGACCCGACTGATCTGAACGGGGCGCATTTCGACCCGGAAGTTTACCTGGACAAGGTGTGTGTGCGGGGGGTAGGAGGGGTGCGGCGAGGAGGGGAAGGGAACCCGGCCCCTGATATATTGCACCCCCGGATCACGCCTCCGACTTTTTGTGAGGTTGAGAGGAACAGGGGTTTCTAAGAGGACGAGCCGCGGCCAAGGAGGACGAGCAGCTCAGGCGTCTGAGGGGATGTGAGCAGGATTGGACTGGCCTAAGCTGATGCGGCATCTGAGGTCTCCTGGGCTGATGTTGTGATAGGCCCGGGATTGGGGGCGTGGCCCAGGCGTTGACAGGCGCGGGGCTGGGCTTAGGTCGAGCCCCAGGATTTCAAATGCTGGCAAACACCAAACAGGATCGAACCTAGTAACCCCTGAGCTAGGCCACTTAGGGCCCGATGCCTGGGATTCCTAAGCCGGCAGTGGTTGGAGGGGGTGTGGATCAGAGATTTCTTGCACTGAAAGCCTATCAGCTGCAGGCAGGACTGAGGGCATGAATGCCTCCTGACTCAAACACTAACCACCCAACTTCTCCAGCTGCGTAGAGAGTGCCCTCTGGCCCAGCTGATGGACAGTGAGACGGACATGGTGCGGCAGATCCGGGCTCTAGACAGCGACATGCAGACCCTGGTCTATGAGAACTACAACAAGTTCATCTCAGCCACAGGTGATCCCCACGGGGACACACCCTCCAAAGTCTCACAGCCCCCATTCTTCCACCTGTGTTGGGAAAACCAGCAAGGGATTTAGAGGGAGGAGACCCAGATTCTAGTCTTGCCCTGACATTATTCCATTCTCACCTTTTTCCCTTTGAGCCTTCGTGGTCAGACTGCTATAGAGATAATAGCTGCTCTCAGAAGCTTGTCTTAAGTACCAAAGGAGAGAAAAGACAAAAGGAGATTATTTATTTATTTATTTATTTTTGAGATAGAGTCTCACACTGTCGCCCTGGCTGGAATGCAATTGTGCGATCTCAGCTCACTGCAACCTCCAACTCCCAGGTTCAAGTGATTCTCCTGCCTCAGCCTCCTGAGTAGCTGGGACTACAGGCATGCGCCACCTTGCCCAGCTAATATTTTTGTATTTTTAGTAGAGACAGGGTTTCGCTATGTTGGCCAGGCTGGTCTTGAACTCCTGACCTCATGATCCGCTCGCTTCAGCCTCCCTAGGTGCTGGGATTACAGGCGTGAGCCACTGCACCTGGCCTATTTATTTATTGTTTAGAGACAGTGTCTTGTTTTGTCTCCCAGGCTGGAGGGCAGTACATGATCATGGCTTACTGCAGCCTCGACATCCCAGGCTCATGTGATCCTTCTGGATCCTCCCAAGGCACTAGAATTACAGGTGTGAATCCCTGGCCCAGCCCAAAATGAAATTTCAAAATGAAATGTATTTATCTGAAGCACTTAAAAGGCCAGGCATGGTGGCTCATGGCTGTAATTCCAGCACTTTGGGAGACTAAAATAGGATCACTTGAGCCTAAGAGTTTAAGATTGACCTGGGCAACATAGTAGGACCCCACCCCTACAAAAAAATAAAAACAAGAATTAGCCAGACATGGTGGCATTATGCCTATAGGCCCAGCTACTCAGGAGACTGAGGAGGGAGGATCACATGAGCCTGGGAGGTTGAGGCTGCAGTGAGCTGTGATCGTACCACTTCATTCCAGCCTGGGCAGCAGAGCAAGACCCTGTCTCAAAAAAAAAGTATCTGTCTGAAGAAGAATCCCTGACACCAAGGAACCCTCATTAAGGTTTAGTTTCTCTTACTATTGATAGCTTTCTTCTCTGCTCCAGAGAAGAAAGAAGGTGGTCTTGTCCCTCCCTTCCTTTCTCTCTCCCTTCTTTCCCTGCTTAACTAAGCAAATAGAGAAGATGTATGATGCTAAGGGACACAAAGATCATGTAGAGGCTTTTTGTTTCTTCTGTCCTCTTTATTCTCCAGCACCAGACAGCGTTCTGCTATTTTCCACACTGGCTTCTGTGCTGTTTTGAGGAGATAGATCTACTGCTCAGACTTCTGTAGTAATTTTGCACCCATGTGTACTAAGTCCAGGAGGCAGATGAAAGGGTTTACCTGCAGTCTGTGGAATGTTCTGGGAGCATCTGTGGGGTTGCATTCTGATGTCTGTTATTCTCCTTGTGTCACAGTGGTGGGGTGTAGTAACCTATACTCATTGTTCTTTTATCTTATTTGAAGCAGATTCCATGAGTAGGCACCTTCCTATTTGTTAATACCAGCATTAAAATGGCAAGAAATTATAGCTTCTGTGCTGGGATATTTCTCACAGGAATTTTGTAAGATTATGTTTTCCATTTGTTAGAATGTGTATAATGTTTTGAGACTTTGCTCTTTTTGTAGGAAAAAGAGAGAAAATTATGAAGTGATTGTTAGGAGTCAGGGGTTCTAAATCTAGAAATACTAGCCAGGCGCAGTGGCTCACACCTGTAATCTCAGCACTTTGGGAGGCTGAGGCAGGCGGATCACCTGAGGTCACTAGGGAGGGACTACGGAGTGAGAAGAGCAGAGATCTGAGCATCCTGACACTGAGGATCAGGAAGAGGCCTGAGGATGGGGCATCCGGACACTGAGGGTCAGGAAGAGGCCTGAGGATCCAGCACCCTGACACTGAGGGTAAGGAAGAGTTCTGAACACTGCACCCTGGGACATCCCCACACTGAGGGTCAGGAAGAGGTCTAAGGATGTGGCATCCTGACATTCAGGGTCAGGAAGAGGTCTGAGGAAGGGGCATTCCAGCGTTCAGAAGCCATGGGGATAAGGAAGATCCCACAAAAGGAACAAACATTTAGGAAAGTGCGAGGATAACCAGGAGCATTGACGTCTTAGAAGCTTAAGTGAGGGGCTGGGCATGGTGGTTCTCACTTGTGATCCCAGCCCTTTGGGAGGCTGAGGCGCATGGATCACTTGAGGCCAAGAGTTCAAGACCAGCCTGGCCAACATGGTGAAACCCTGTCTCTACTAAAAATACAAAAATTAGCTGGGCAAGGTAGAGCATGCCTGTAGCCCCAGCTGCTCAGGAGGCTGAGGCAGGAAAATCGTGTGAACCCAGGAGGTGGAGGTTGCAGTGAGCTGAGACTGCGCCACTGCACTCCAGCCTGGGCAACAGAGCGAGACTCAAGAAGAAGCTAAGTGAGGAAGGCGTTCTAGGACATGGAATTGATAGACTTGGGCGAGACACTTAGCAAAGTAATGTAGCATAGAGTGTGTGTTGATTGGGCAAGAGAGAGAAAAAATGAGAAAGGAACAAGGTCCTCAGGAAGGAGAAGGGGTGGAGCAGGGCAGGGAGGGAGGCGTCGGCCTTAGCCAAGGGCCGGAAGCTCATCTAGGGCAGTAGGAGGAGAAGCAGGATGTGAGCAGAGCCAGGGACGTAGTAGATGTGCACTTTAACTAGAAACCTTCCAGAACGTGTTAGGGATTTGGCCTTTATCCACAGAGAGCTAAGACAAATGAGTGATGCACTCAGATTTCTGGTTTGAAAAGATTCCTCCAGCTGCACTGGAAGGAATGGATTCGGCTGAGCACAGTGGCTCATGCCTATAATCCCTGCGCTTTGGAAGGCTGAGGTGGGAGGATCACTTGAGCCTGAGAGTTTGAGACCAGCCTGGGCAACATAGTGAGACCTGATCTCTAGAAAAAAAAAAATAGCTCGATATGGTGGTGTGCACTTGTTAAATTAAACCCAGCTACTTGGGGAGGCTAAGGTGGGTGGATCGCATGAGCCCAGGAATTGGAAATTGCAGTGAGCTATAATCTCACCATGGCAGTCTAGCCCGGGTGACAGAGCAAGACCTAGTCTCAAAAAAAAAAAAAAAAAAAAAAAAAGGCCGGGCACAGTGGCTCATGCCTATAATCCCAGCACTTTGGGAGGCCGAGACGGAAGGATCACCTGAGGGCAGGAGTTCGAGACCAGCCTGGCCAACATGGTGAAACCCCATCTCTACTAAAAATAAAGCAAATTAGCTGGGTGTGATGGCGGATGCCTGTAATCCCAGCTACTTGGGAGGCTGACGCAGGAGAATCACTTGAACCCGGGAGGCAGAGGCTGTAGTAAGCCAAGATTACTGCAAGCCAAGATCACTGGAGTACCACTGCACTCCAGCCTGGGCAACAGGCTGTCTAAAAAAGAAAAGGAATAGGTTGGAAAGGAGGCATGCGTGAGGCCATCATATCAGTAGTCGGGCCAGAGATTCTGGGATCTGACACCAAGATGGTAACGGTGAAAACGGACAGTGATCGGCAGACTAGGGTATCGACAGCCCTGGTATTGAGGAGCTCTGGATGTAAAGAGTGACCTCTGCTTAAGATTTCAGCTTAAGCACCGAATCATGGATATAGCAGCAAACAAGACAACATTAAGCTGTCACAGAACATACATTCTAGAGAAAGACAGTTAATGAACAGACTGATGATGCGGAGGCCCTGGGAAAGCTCTCCAGTGCTGGAAGAACAGGAATGTGGGGAATGAAGCAAGCAGGGCTAGACTATAAACTAGGGGTTGTCAAACTTTTTTCTGAACAGGATCCAAAAGTATTTTAGGTTTTGTGGACTGTCTGGTCTCCTGCAGCTACTTGACTCTGCCACTGTAGCCTGAAAGCATCATAGACAGTATGCAAATGAATGAACATGGTTGTATTCTAGTAAGAAAATTTTATTTACAAATGTGGGCGGTGAGGGTCTGGAGTGACATCAGCAAAAATGCTGGAGTAAATACATTAAATATTTTTTTCCTCCAAAAAAGCAATGAAAAAAATTAGGCTGGGTGCGGTGGCTCACACTCGTAATTCTAACACTTTGGGAGGCTGAGTATTATCACAGGAAGTCAGGAGTTTGAGACCACCCTGGCCAAAATGGCGAAATCCTGTCTCTACTAAAAATATAAAAAAGTACCGGGCGAATCACCTGAGGTCAGGAGTTTGAGACCAGCCTGGCCAACAAGGTGAAACCCCATCTCTACTGAAAATATAAAAATTAGCTGGGTGTGGTGGTGTGCACTTGTAGTCCCAGCTACTCAAGGAGGCTGAGGCAGGAGAATCGCTTCAACCTGGGAGGCGGAGGTTGCAGTGAGCCGAGATGGTGTCACTGAATTCTAGTCTGGGCGACAGAGTGAGACTCCATTGGAAAAAAACAAAACTAAACTAAACTAAAAAAAAGAACAAAACAGGCTGGGCGCGGTGGCTCATGCCTGTAATCCCAGCACTTTGGGAGGCCGAGGTGGGTGGATCACAAGGTCACGAGATCGAGACCATCCTGGCCAACATGGTGAAACCCCGTCTCTACGAAAAATACAAAAAAGTTAGCTGGGCGTGGTGGCGCATGCCTGTAGTCGCAGCTACTCGGGAGGCTGAGGCAGGAGAATTGCTTGAACCTGGGAGGCGGAGGTTGCGGTAAGCCGAGGTCATGCCACTGCACTCCAGCGTGGTGCCTGGTGACAGAGTAAGACTCTGTCTCAAAAAAAAAAAAAAAAAAAACCAAAAAAAATAGCTGGGTGTGGTGGCGGGTACCTGTAATCCCAGCTAGTCGGGAGACTGAGCCAGGAGAGAATCGCTTGAACCTGGGAGGTGGAGATTGCAGTGAGCTGAGATCACGCTGCTGCACTCCAGCCTGGGTGACAGAGCAAGACTCCTTATCAAAAAAAAAAAAAAAATAAAATAAAAATCTGTGAAAAATCTTGCGGGGATGGTCAGACACAACTTTCCTCTGGGAATTAAC
>CAUYLG010003818.1:0-15657 GCA_963573385.1 Cacajao melanocephalus
CGTGATCTCGGCTCACCGCAACCTCCACCTCCTGGGTTCAAGTGATTCTCCTGCTTCAGCCTCCTGAGTAGCTGGGACTACAGGCATGCGCCACCACACCCAGGTAATTTTTGTATTTTTAGTAGAGACGGGGTTTCACCACATCGGTCAGGCTGGTCTCGAACTTCTGACCTCAGGTGAGCCACCTGCCTCAGCCTCCCAAAGTGCTGGGATTACAGGCATGGGCCACCACACTGGGCCTAGTGATGATTTCGAGATATTCTTTGCAATTATGTATTTATTCTTGTTTGATCAATTATTTTAAATTTCTGCATTAATTTAGAGAAGATTCAACTTAGTGATGTAAAATCTTCCTGTCTAGAGAGTGACCACCTATATCTTTCAGAAACATTAATAGAAGTCTTTATAAAGTTTCTGCGTATTTCTTATCAATTCCTTAGGATTCGATACTTTGGTGCTACTGTGAACTAGATCTTTAAACATTATATTTTCTAGCTGATTTATGCTAATACATGAGAAATCTATGGACTTTTATACTATCTATTTTTACCTAGCAACCTTATCAAAGTATATATTAGTAAGAGGTTGCTCAAGTGAGCATTCCTGGGTATTCCCAAGAGGATACTTGTGAAAAATGCCTAGGCCCTACCCAAACAGAATGCAGAAGCGTGTTTCAGAAAAAGGACAGTAAGGTACCTTCATTACTATATTTTAAACAAAATTTCCAGATGATTTTGATGCTCATCCATACTTAGGAACCAGTAACTTAGACCACTTTAGAGCGCTTAAAGCAGACTACATTTTCACAATATACATGAAGGTTTAGATGACTTCCTACACTGAAAACCTCAGAAGCTGTCATTTATACAACCTCAATGGAAACAAATATAAAAAAGTTCCAAAGGTTTAATTATATTCTAGGAGAGATAACGGGAAACAGTGATCATCAATAAGTTTCCATAAAACATATTTATATAAAATATCAACTTCAGATATATACTCTGAAATCCCTGCAAAGTATAGAGCACATCCTGTAAAACCGATAACCTGACTCCAAAAAAATCCTTTTAACATGCTCTTCTGTAGAACAAGAAACATAATGAACTCTCAGCATTACTCCATAAAAACAAGAGACAGACTGATGTGAAAACCATTAGCAGCTATTATGTTGATTCAATATGGCAAATAGAACCACAAATCAATCTTAAGATATTTCAACATACTTTATTAATATGAGAATATGAGCCAACATTCCAGAAATTCCATTTGAAAATTCTCAAAAAACAAAATGCCTAGAATAAAGCCTGATCCACTCATATTGGAAGAGATCTTGTTTCCTGGGTCAATAAGCTTTCAGAGAGAAATTATATTTTCTCAGACCTGGATGGTGGAGATCAGATGAACAACAACCAAATGTTTGCCAAGTATTTAAAGTCATTTCACAAAAAAAGTAAAGATAACGTATAGCTTTGGATGAGCATCACAATGGGATATGCTTCCCACTCGGGTGGCTAATGAACACATCTATCTAGCAGTTACTTCTTCAGTGTTTCACATGTATCATCTGATCCACAAGAACTGTGTAACTAGGGATGACATTTCAAAAATGAGCCAGTGAAGGCTCGAACACGTTAAAACTTATCTAAAGTCACTCAGCTTACACAAGCAGCAGAGACAGAATTCAACCCTTTTTTTTTCCCTACTTTTATCATAGTGTTGTGTTCTACAACAGCATGCTAACTTAGAATTTTTATATTTTTATTTTCAGGACATATGCTCGTTCATTATTTCCCTTTCTTCCCGCAACATTTCTACAAATTAGACAGAGACAGAACAGAATCATACACAGTATTTCACACACAATAGAGACGAGTTAACATAAAATGAAATGGTTTTATGAAATCACTTTGAAAGTATAAAATACAAATGTACAGTGGCATTAAAAATAAGCAGATCACCAAAAAGAAGACAAATCCTGTAGGATTCCACTTATATGAGGTCTCTAGAGCAGTTACACTCATTGAGACAGAAAGTAGAAAGGGGCTACAGGAAAGGATGGATAACAGGGAGTTTAATGAAGACAGATGTTCAGTTTTGTGACATGAAAAACTTATGAAGTGGACGGCAGTGATGGCTATACAACATTATGAATACATATACCGAACTGTACACCTAAAAACGGTTAAGATGGTAAATGTTATATGTATTTTATCACAATAAAAAGAAAACAGTGAAAAGCAATGGCCAAGAGGAAAATTTTTTTAAAAATAAATAAATCACCACATATTTTTGTCAGTACTAAATCAAGATTATTTGTCCAAAAATCTTTTTCTAACCGATTATAAAGAGCTTTTTCTAGCTTCCAGCAGGAGAATAATATGAATTATTTATTCCAAGGGAAAGTAAAGCGAGGCAAGTTATTTCACACATGTCCATCTGGGTAACAGAATTCAGATATCATAGGTACATATGTCTCCTACTCAGCCATTGGAAACAGGCCTAAATATATTTACCATCTACAGCTACTAGGAATTATGGTCAGAAAGAGAGTCAAAAGCAAAGCAGCTACAAAAGAAGGTGCTGCTAGTTCACCCCACTGAGAAAGATCATGCAAGGAAAGCTGATCTACAATCAGTGCCCCACGACCCCACTAATCCCAAAGCACAGAGGAGCAGGCTCCAGCACTGCTAGGAGCACAGGTATCCCAACAGGGAAGAACAAACAGCAGCAAACTGCTGAAGAAAAGCAAATGACAGAGACAAACTGGATGGTCTTGTGCTATTCCCACTATTGCAACAAATGCAAAAATATCAAACCACAGATGATTTAGAATAACTATAGTTGCTAGGGGTGCTAATTAAACATAAACATATTGTTCAATTACCCATAATGGTTACAATTTTTGCATAAAAGATTATAAAAAGCGAACATTATTCATTTCAGCGTCTGGATATCCTTGCATATAGCCAGAAATATGGGAAAGGCGTCCTTCATTATTTTAAATGGATTCAGAAATCCATTTAAAATAACTGGGACACAAAGTATATTCTAGCCCATTAAGACTGAAAATTGTAAAAGTTCTTATTTTCTCTAGACAGTTCAAAGTGCAATTACCTGACAGACTGTGCCACTATGTTTTCACATATTGTCAGACAATGATTCACACGGTCTTTCTTGGTGGCTGAAAGTTCTTTCTTTCTAAAAATAAAAAAAAGAAGGAAATGAATATGTGTTGAATTATCCATTCCGCTTACTTCTACACATCATTCATTCATTCAATGAGTGTTTCTTGACTACTACAAATAAACCGTAATACTTCACGCTGGGGGCCAAATGGGGATCAGGACAGGGAAGCACAGGACGTGAGCTCACCAACAGCTTTCAAGCTACACTGCTCACAGAAAAAACAGATGATGTTACCAAAGCAGCTTATTTTCCCCATTTTATTTTATTTTACTTTTTTTTTAGAGTTAGGATCTTGCTCTGCTGCCCGGGCTGGAATACAGTAGTATAATCAAGGCTCACTTTAGCCTTAAACTCTTGGGCTAAAAGGATTCTCCCATCTCAGACTCTTGAGCGGTGGGGACCACAAGCATGCACCACCAGGCCTGGCTAATTTTTTTTTAAATTTTTTGTAGGGACGGGGTCTCACTATGTTACCCAATTGCTCAAACTCCTGGCCTCAAGCAATCTTCCCGTCTTGGCCTCCCAAAGGGCTGGGATTATAGGCATGAGTCATCATAACTAGCCTCACTTCCCCCATTACAGAAAGAAGACATTAAAGTGCCAACCATGACATGCCCAAGATCACACAGATATGAAGTCATACAGCCAGCATTTAAACCCAGGTCTTCTGGCTTTAAATCTACTCTGTATTTCACCAATTCTCAATCAATTTCACGTTTGTATCATGTGTTAGCATCACTAAAACCGAACTGCATCTTACAACCAATGGCATGTTATAGTTTGATTAGAAACTTTTTTTCTTTCTCAGCAGTATAGAAGATGATGGCATAGATTACAACAGATGGGTAATTCAATTCAAAGAAACACAATACCTACTCTATATACCAGCTGCCTTCAATTCTTAAAATCACATCGTTAACTGACTATAGTCAACATACCACACAGACAGTCAGTAAAATATAAACAATGGCTAACCGCTTCCATGTCCCCAAATAGCTGGGAATAAGCCTCCTATTAAGAATTCTCAGGCCAGGCACGGTGGCTCACGCCTGTAAAACCAACACTTTGAGAGGCCGAAGCAGGCAGATCACCTGAGGTCAGGAGTTCGAGACTAGCCTGACCAACATGGAGAAACCCCATCTCTACTAATAATACAAAAATCAGCCAGGCATGGTGGTGCATGCCTGTAATCGCAGCTACTTGGGAGGCTGAGGCATACTTGGAAGGCAGAGGTTGCAGTGAGCCAAGATCTCGCCCTTGCACTCCAGCCTGGGCAACAAGAGCAAAACTCCATCTCAAAAAAAAAAAAAAAGACTTCTCAGCCAAGCAAAAGGAGATAAACAGCCTGGCAAAGATGATCAGGCTAAAGGTGACTCCTTCCCACCCAAACCTATGGCTTCAGATGTCTTCACGGCTGGCACTGTCAAAATATAGTAGAGAGGGGTAATCCAAAACATAGGACCAACTAAAAACAATTAAACTAAAAGACTACTAAGTCTGTGAGAAAATTCTATTGCCAAAGAAATAAAAAAATCTAACTTAAAAACACTACCTTTCTATCTCATTTTGTCCAGTAAGCAAACTTGAAAGTTTAGGAAAACTAAAACTAATTCCTTCCCCCACGGAATTTAATTAGATGATGAACTAATAACTCAAACTTACTTGTTGTACATGAAAAGTAAGTATGGTAATTAAAGCGAAAAAGAAACGACCTTGCTCTGAGCAAGAACTGGAAAAACAGGGTAAGAACAGTCTTGGCTTTTCAACCACTTTTGGTAAATGTAGTCACTTTAACTTCACCTTCAAAATTAAAACAAACAGCCTGGCATGGTGGTTCACACCTATAATCCCAAACACTTTGGGAGGCCAAGGCGGCAGATGACCTGCGGTCAGGAGTTCGAGACCTCCCTGGCCAACAGGGTGAAACCCTGTCCCTACTAAAAATACCAAAAATTAGCTGCACACAGTGGCGGGCACCTGTGAGACTCTGCCTTAAAAAAAAATTAAAACAAACCTCAGTCAGCCTCTTCTAATTGTGTAATCAAGCAATCTGCACAGGCACACAAGTATGAGGAGGAGCATGTAAACTCATGGACACAATGGTATTCTATAACCACATCTTACAAATTATCAGCGAAGTCATTCTAAAAATGGTGAATTTTATGGTATGTTAATTATAATCTCATTTTTTTTAAAGAATCTGCAAATCCTGTCAGATCTTCCTTCAAAAGATCCAGATTCTGACCACTTACCACCACCACTACTACCAGTCACAAGCCACTGGCATGTCTGGCTTTGATGACTTAAGTAGCCTCCCAGCTATAGACCAGGCACTTTTTTTTAATTGAAGTTTTTGTTAAGATAATTATTGATTCACATGCAGTTGTAAGCAATAACAGAGATCCAGCGTACCCTTTACCCAGTTTACCCCAATGGTAACATTTTGCAAAACTATTTAATGTAGTAAGAACACTATCACAACCAGAATATTGACAGTGATGCAATCCCGTGATCTTACTCAGATTTTCGAAGAGCTTTATTTTTACTCATCTGTGTTTTATTTTTGCTCATTTGTATATTTAGTTCTCTAGAATTTCTATACGCCACAGTCAAGACAAAGCATCTCTTTCCTTGGCTGAGCACAGTGGCTCAATGCCTGTAATCCCATCGCTTTGGGAGGCCGAGGCGGGCGGATCACAGGAGGTCAGGAGTTCAAGACCAGCCTGGCCAACACAGTGAAACCCCATCTCTACGAAAAACACAAAAATTAGCCAAGCATGGTGGTGTGCACCTGTAGTCCCAGCTACTCGAGACACTGAGACACAAGAACCACTTGAACCCCTTAACCCAAGAAGCAGAGGTTGCAGTGAGCCAAGATCACACCACTGCACTCCAGCCTAGGTGACAGAGCAAGAACTCTGTCACCAAAAAAAAAAAAAAAAAGACAAAGCATTTCCATTACAAGTATCCCCCTGTATTGTCCTTTTATAACCACTTACCTCTCTCTCTTCTCTTTCCTCTGCTACCCCTAACCTACTCCACTATCCGTCTCTACCCCCAGGCAACCACTAGGCTATTCTCCATTGCTAAAACTGTGTCATTTCAAAATGTTATATACATAGGATCACAATATGTAACCTTTTGGGATTCGCTTTTTTCATTAGCATAACTTCATCTAAACTATTGCATGCTATCAGTAGATCATTCCTTTTCATTGCTGAGTACTTTAACCATGTATCTGTTGAAGGACATCTGAGCTGATTCCAGTTTTTAGATATTAATGGTAAAGCTGCTATGCATACTTAAGTACAGGTTTTTATGTGAAAATCATTAAGTTTCATTTCTCTAGGATTAATGCCTAGGAGTGCAGCTGCTGCTGGTTGCATGTTCAGTTTTATAAGAAACCATCAAACTGTTTTCCAGAGTGGCCATACTATATGATATTCCCATCAGCAATGATTAAGTGACCTAGTTTTTCTAAATCCTCACCGGCATGTGGTGCTGTCAAAGTGATCTTTTCTTTTTTATAGATTTTTTTTTTAGGGACAGGGTCTCACTCTCTTCCCCAGGCTGTAGTGCAGTGGCACAATCACAGCTCACTGCAGCCTCAAACTGCTGGACTCAAGCAATATTCCAGTCTCCTCAGCCTCCTGAGTAGGTGGGACTACAGGCATATATCACTATGCCCAGCTAATTTTTTAAAGTTTTTTGAAGAGACCTTGCAGGTGTTGCTATGTTGGCTACGCTGGTCCCCCAGCCTCAAGCAATCCTCGGCCACCTCGGCCTCTCAAAATACCAGTATTACAGGCATGAGCCATTGCGCCCGGCCAAAGTGATCTCTTAAAAACATAAATTAAATTACCTGTTTGACCACACAAGCTTATCTTGGTGCACAAAACCCTCGTCTCTAACCTCTCATCTCTCCCAGCCTCATCCCCTATTTCTGCCCTTCATCTTGCTTCAGCCACTGGCCTCCTATCCTAGTTCTCAAACATGGAAAGCATTCCTGCCTTCCATTAATTCTGCCTGGACCTCTCTACTCCTGCTTTCCACATGGCTTATCCCCTTCTTTCCACTCAAATGTCACCTTCTAACCACAGCTCTCCTTCACACCCTAAATAAAATTGCACACTGCCTCTCCCCTCATTCAGTTTTTTTCCCCACAGTGGGCACTCGAGTGAAACGGTCCTTCCAGTTCATCTAGGTGAGTCCCACTACCAATGGCTGGGAGGTCTCCGCAGGCTCACCTCAGCTGACTCGTCACAGCTACACAAATGCTCAGTGGCCCTACAGCAGATAAGCAAGGTCACCTCAGCTACACCTGGACACATATGAGCAACACAGGTCCTCCTCCCAAATGCTTACATTGTTATTAGCAACAACAAAGGTAAGGTCTAAGCACTTACAGTGGCGCTTCCCAAACTCCAACGGGCATGTAAGTCACTCACTGAACCTGTTAAAACGCAGACTCTGACTTGCTAGGTCAGGCAGAGTCTGCTTCTTATGAGCTCCCAAATGATACTGAACTGCTGTCCCTGAGACCTGTGATAGCAAGGACCTATGGCATGGCATGTCTCTAACACATATTCTAGCACCCAAATTGATCCGATTTAATACAATATTAAACAGTGCTTTATAAGGTATTTTACTTTTCCTCCTTGCTGTCTAAATAAGACTGAATGTTTTGAGTGTGGCTCCATTCAAATGTAGTTTACCAAGGGGTTGACTCACTTACAGGAAATGGAGGTGATGGGGATGGGGACCTCTTAAGGTAGAGAGAATGTGTCACCAGCACATTCTGCAGCCAGAATAATGTGAGACCTTTACCTTTACATCTCCACAAGTTCTCTTTTAAAAAGAAATTCTACAGTATTATATAGTAATTCATTATAGGTACTGCTATGGAAAAATGTCTATGACACATTGTTAAGTGAAAAAATACACATGTAATGTGATCTCAGTCATGCAAACAAAAAATAACATATTTAAATGCTTGTACATGCATATAAAAATCTGAAAACAAAAGAAATACTTTTGTTCTCGGAAAGTTAGACAGAGATGACAGACTGGAAGAAGGGCTTTGTTTTGCATCTTCTGTATTGCTTGAAGATGTTTTTATAATGTCTATGTGTAACTTTTATAATTTTTAAAACTACTTAATAAAAGAAAACAGCCAAAAAAGAAATGCTTTCCAAAGGTGGTCCTATCATATTTTAATCTAGAGGTGGGCAAACTATAACCTGCATGTTTCTGGCCAGTTTACAAGCTAAGAAATGTTTTTACATTTTAAAATGGTTGACCAAAAAAAAAAAAAAAAATCAAAGAATAATACTATTTCATGAAAGGTGAAAATTACATGAAACTCAAATATCACTGTCATTAATAAAAGTATATTGGAACACAGACACACTCATGCATATTGCCTATGGCTACTGCTACAATGGCAGAGCTGAGTAGCTGTGACAGAGATATTGTGCCCACAGCCTGAAATACTTACAATCTGACCATTTACACAAAGTTTGCCTATGTTCATAGACCAGACAATATTGTTAAGACGGTACTACTCCCCAAGTTGATCTACAGGTTCAACACAATCCCTCTGAGAATCCTACATGGCTTCTTTGTAGAAATTGAGAAGCTGATCCTACAATTTATACGGAAATGCAAGGGACCCAGCATGGCCAAATCAATCTTGTAAAAGAATAAAATTTGAGAACTCAAATTTCATGAATTTAAACTGTGACACAAACTTCAGTAATCAAGACTGAATGGTACTGGCATAGGATCAACATAAAGACCAACGGGTAGAACTGAGAGTCTAGAAATAAATCTATACGATTAAAGACAACTAATTTTCAACTAGGGTGCTAAGACAACTCCATGGGGAAAGAATAGTCTCTTCAACAAATAGTGCTGGGACAACTGAATAACCACATGCAGAAGAATAAAGTTGGACTTCTATCTGAACCATATATAAAAAGCAACTCAAAGTGGATCAGACCTAAATGTAAAACTCTAAAATTCTTAGAAGAAAACAAAGGAGTAAACCTTTTTGACTCTGGATTAGACAATGATTTCTTAGACATGACACTTAAAGCACAGCAACCAAAGACAAAATAGATAAACTAGAATTCATCAAAATTAAAAACTTCTGTGCTTCTAAAGACACTATCAAGAAAGTAAAAAGACAATCCACAGGAAGGGAGAAAGTTTTTACAAATCATCTATCTGATAAGAATCCAGTATCCAGAATATACAAAGAACTGTTACAATTCAACAATAAAAATACAAAGGGAAAAGAATGAGAGCAAGGGTTTCCAAGCTAAATTTAAGAAAGAGCCTGGGTTCTGGCCAGGCATGGTGGCTCACACCTGTAATCCCAGCACTTTAGGAGGCCAAGGCAGGTGGATCACCTGAGGTCAGGAGTTCAAGACCAGCCTGGCCAACATGGTAAAACCCTATCTCTACTAAAAATACAAAAATTAGCTGGGCATGGTGGTGTGCACCTATAATCCCTGCTACTTGGGAGGCTGAGGCAGGATAATCACTTGAACCCAGGAAGCAGAGGTCGCAGTGAGCCGAGATCGCACCACCACACTCCAGCCTGGGCAACAAGAGTGAAACTCCATTTCAAAAAAAAAAAAGAGCCTGAGTTCCTTAACTTACTGTTGAATTTCCCTAAACAGACTTATTTTTGCCTTCTGATGAACTCTTGCTTGTTATCAGTTTAAACCATTGTGGCAGCATTTTCTGCTACTTGCAGTTGAACACAGTCCTAACTGATAACAGCAGCTACTGCTAAATTGTTAATACTTAGCAGAGTTCAACAAGTACAGTTGGTTCTGCATTCAAAATCCAGTCATTCCTCACATTACCCAGAGCTGGTACCCTGACAGAACCCACCATGCTTATCTGAGCACTGCTGTGGCTTCCTAACTGACTTCTGCTTCTGCCCACATTCCCCTTCACTCTGTGGTCAGCCAGAGTTCACCTAAGAAGGAAATTTAGATCATGCTACTCCTCTGCTCTAATCCTGCAGTGACATCCCATCTCACTCATGTAAATGCCAATATCTTTACTCCATCTACAAGGCAAGTAGTATTGGCCAGATATGGCCCTCCCTTGACCTCTTGGACCTTATCTCTTACTACAAATGTCCCCCTCACTCAATTCACCCAGCTAAAATGACATCCTTGCTGTTCCTCAAACAGGAAGACTGTGGACCTGTTTCCCCTGTCTGGAATATCCCTACTCCATACACCCTTATACTAGACTCTTAACTCGCTTGATGTCTTTACTCAAAAGCCTTCGTCTGGCCAGGCGTGGTGGCTCACACCTATAAGTCCCAACACGTTGGGAGGCCGAGGTAGGAGGATCACTTGAGCCCAGGAGTTCAAGGCTGAAGTGAGCTACGATCGTGATACTGCATTCCAGTCTGGGTTAAAGAGCAAGACCCTGCCCCCTCCAAAAAAAGATGTCATCTCAATGGACCTTCCCAGAATACCCTATTTAAAATGTCAACACTGGCCAGGCACAATGGCTCATGTCTGTAACCCCAGCACTTTGGGAGGTTGAGACAGGCAGATCACATGAGGCCAGGAGTTCAAGACCAGCCTGGCCATCGTGGCAAAACCCTGTCTCTACTAAAAATACAAAAATTACCTGGGCGTGGTGGTGCATGTCTGTAATCCCAGCTACTCAGGAGGAGGCTGAGGCAAGAGAATCGCTTGAACCCAGGAGGCAGAGGTTGCAGTGAGCTGAGATCACGCTAGTGAACTCCAGCCTGGCTGAAAGAGCAAGACTGTCTTCAAAAAATAAAACAAAAATAAAATGTCAACACCAACACTTAATGCTACAGCTCTTTTGGAATTTGTCTAGCAGGCTTTCTGGTTTTTGCTGGAAAGCCCTTAAAAAAAAAACTTTAAAAATAAGTCAACACTTGATTAACCCTGACATTTCCCAATCCCCTTCCCTGCTTTGAAGTTCCTCCTCCACTATTAACATACTGTATATTTTACTTATCTATCTTGCTTATTGTCTATGTCCCTCATTAGAATGAAAGCTTCCTGAGGGCAGAACTTTGTCTGTTCACTGCTGAGCCCTGCACCTAGAACACTGCCAGGCATACAGTGCATGTTTAGTAAATATTTACTGATGAACGAATAAAGTCAAGGAAACACCAGATAAGAATCTGAAGGAGAGCAAGAAAGTGCCAAAAGCAGCATCAATTGCCTCTCATTACTGTGAGGACCCTCCCAAGCATGCTAGACTTGCTGAGATTGCAGCCAGCACCCCACACGGAACTCCTGCATCCTGTATCCTGAGCAGAGCACATACACTTATATTTAAACTGAAGCCCATGCATGGCGTGACACCACAGTTCCATAGAAAAGGGCAAGAGCCATAAAAACAGAACAGATACTTTTTTTTTTTTTTTTTTTGGGATGGAGTTCCGCTCTTGTTGCCCTGACTGGAGTGCGATGGTACAATCTCAGCTCACTGCAACCTCCACCTCTTGGGTTCAAGTGATTCTCCTGCCTCAGCCTCCTGAGTAGCTGGGATTACAGGCATATGCCACCACGTCCAGCTAATTTTGTATTTTTAGTAGAGACGGAGCTTCTCCATGTCAATCAGGCTGGTCTCCAACTCCCAAACTCAGGTGATCCGCCCACCTCAGCCTCCCAAAGTGCTGCGATTACAGGCGTGAGCCACTGCGCCCAGCCAGAACAGATATTTTCTAAATTGCTTTAGTCAGTCGTACTTTGGGAAGAGGATTTTTTGGCTGAAGCATGTGAACAGAAATACCAAAATCCAAACTTTGTGAGCAGCGTTTATTACTCAAAATTAGCGAATACCCCCTTTCACAATAGCAAAATACATAGAAATACGACAAATATGCATTTTATTTTAAAATAACTATAATTAAGCCTAATGCAGTTGATTTCAGAGCATGCTAAGAACCTTTAAAAATCATTATTCTAGCCAGATGCGGTGGCTCACTCCAGTAATTCCAGCACTTTGGAAGGCTGAGAGCGGATCACGAAGTCAGGACTTTGAGACCATCCTGGTCAACGTGGTGAAACCCCATTTCTACTAAAAATACAAAAATTAGCTGGGTGTGGTGGTGGGCACCTGTAATCCCAGCTACTCGAGAGGGGAGGCTGAGGCAGGAGAATCATTTGAACCCAGGAGGCGGAGTTTGCAGTGAGCCAAGATCATACCACTGCACTCCAGCCTAGGTGACAGTGCAAGACTACTTCTCAAAAGTAAATAAATAAGTAAAAAGTTGTTATTCTAAACTACTTTTGTTTTAACATCATTTTAAATCTATCTTACAATATGCACAGATTATACATGAGGAACTGTAACAGTGCTTGCTCTTGGGGACAAAGTTAGGTACTCAGAGGAAACGGATGGAAGGAAGGTATCTTAATTATTGCCTTTTTGTCATTATGGAATTTGTGTCAGTCAATGTATTACTTATGCAAAAATAATAGCTTAATTTTTTTTTGAGACAAAGTCTCACTCTGTCACCCAGGCTAGAATGCAGTGGCTCGATCTCAGCTCACTGCAGCCTCTGCCTCCCGGGTTCCAGAGATTTTCCTGCCTCAGCCTCCCAGGTACCTGGGATTACAGGCAAGTGCCACTATACCCGGCTAATTTTTGTTTTTTAGTAGAGATGGGGTTTCACCACATTAGCCAGGCTGGTCTCAAACTCCTGACCTCAAGTGATTAGCCGGCCTCGGCCTCCCAAAGTGCTGGGATTACAGGCATTAGTCACCTCACCAGGCCTGATTAAATTTTTTAAATAAGGTAATCATATATTATCTTAAAATAAAGCAATGAAGCAAAATCTATCTCCTTTGTCAAGGCAGCAAAGAAATTTCCCAATACCCATATTTTGAAGATAAGCAAATGCAGGTTGTGCCAAATCAGCATAAGAAAGAGAAGGCATATTTTTAGAATGATCTAGTGTCTGAAGCAGCCCAGCTGAAAGGTCTTCCTTCCCTTCCCACCAAGAGCCCTGTTTAGTGTTTACACAAGATACATGCAACGCGTGAACCTCTATGACACCTACCTCCTTGAAAGGCACTACAGTAAATTTCTGGAAGGATGAGAAATTCCTTACTAAAGAGATAAGTCAAATTGTTTAAAAATTTCTCAAAATATCCAAACAGGTTTTTCATCCTTCAGAAGAATTTATTCCTAAATTTTATCCTAACAAATAAGCTAACACTGCTCTCCAAATCCTCATTTTCTAATTAAACTTTCAAGACAAGGCAAGAATCTTAACAGAAACAAAGAACAAGAAACATTACTAAAAATTAATCAGTCTTAATAGAGATATTCTTATCAAATGCCATCTGGTATACATTCAGATCGGAAATAGAATACTGAGAGGTAAGAGAAAGGCCTGAACTGAAGCAGGGTATTTCCTAATTCCTGCTGAACACTCACCACAGGGCTTCCAGGGAAAGTCCTGCGGTTCCACTAGATGTTTTAAAGGTCTTTTTCTGTTTCAAAAATTATCCCCAAGCAACAGAAACCCCTAGCTTCCAAAAAGTAACAAGCTGTCAGCAATGAAGCAAACAGAAACCCTTTTACTGGCACATCTGAGATGTCCGTGGAGTCTGCAGACCCCCCATATTCTGGCAAGCTTGACTGCAATACTGGTAAAACGTATACCTCATTCACCCCTCGGCAATTAACCTCCCCCTCAGCAACGTGTCGGTTTTATTCCCAACACAAATAGGCAATAAACTTCAATAAACTCTTCCTAATATTTAAGATAATTTTATTAATCACCAAGTAAGTTCACCACTTACTTGGCAACCACAACTCATTCAAATGCCTGCAGACCAACTTGCGCTTAGATGAGCAGGTCTCTTAAGTGGTGCTTAAAATCGTGTTACTACCACCGTGATCATGAACTAAATGAAATGCCATGAGAATGTAGGAAGAGCCTCAAATCTCAGGCTGCTTTAAGTGCCACTTGGAAAAGAAATCTCCCATTGGACGCGCCCTCACTCCCCGCCCCCAGAGCCACTCCCGCCGAGACGTCCTAAAAGCATTATGTCATCCACTACCCCCACATTTCTCCAGCTCCAAACCCAGGCTCCTCTCGATGTGTCCCGCGCCCCCAGCCCTCTTCCCTCTCAGACTAGAAGAGGGAAGTGGCCCAGAGCACATCTCGGCTCTTCCAAGTTCTCTTCACAACACAGTTAAGAGCACCCCCGCACCAGTTTCTCGCAAATCAAAAGAAACAAGTTCTCTCCCCAACTCTTCGCATCCTGGGAAGAGCGAGAGAGCTGAAACCATGACTCCCCTCGGTGAATTCAGGACAGGCTCCCACGAGGCTTTGCCTCTCCTCGCGGGAGGACGAGGGAAAACCCAAGTGCAGGACCCGGGCTGAAGTGGGGGAGGGTCTCGCCGCAGGAGGGAGCAGGTGTCCCTACGGGTTTGGGGCTGCTGGGTCACCCTGTCGCCGCGGGGCCGGGGGTTCGCATCGCCGGCCCGCAGGCTGCAAGGCTGCCGCCACCCCCCGCCGTCACTGGGGACCCGCCGGGACAGGGAGCTGCAGCGGGCCCAAACTCACGGTCGGTGCAGCGGCTCCTCAGCCACAGCCGGGCCGGGCGGCAGTGGGGGCGGCGGCGGGGGCGGCTGCGGCTGAGGCAGCAGAGGCTGTGTCTGCGGCGGCGGCTGAGGAAGCTGAGGCGGCGGCGGCGGCGGCGGTGGCGGTGGCTGTTGCTGCTGCTGCTGCTGCTGCTGCTGCTGGAAGGACTTGAGGGACTCAAAGGCCTTCATCAGCTTTTCCAGGGTCGCCATAGCGGTCTCTCCCCCGGCAGGGCAGTCCCCAGAGGCCTCGGGCCGGCTCCCAGCGCTGCTCAGCACCCGGGCAATGAATGAGGCTCTGGGCCGCGGGTAGAAGCGGAACAGAACCTGCCGTCCATATTGGACCCGTCCCGGCAAACCCCGCGGCCCCCAGCGTCTCAGGACGCTGCGCCGGCGGAGGCGGAGCCACGCTGGCCGACATGATTGACAGCTCCAGGCTGCGGACTCTGCCAATGGCTGGCCAGGGCGCCAGCCCGCCTCCGCGCCCACAGTTTCGCCCTCACAGAGCCACCAAGGCCGCTGACAGCGCAGCGCCCCCACCCGGGCGAAGGCGCGGGGCTCAGCGAAGGAGTGGGGTGGGGCGGGGCGAGACTGTTATGGGGTGGGGCAAAGCTGTGAAGGGGCGGGGAGAGGAGGGACGCGGCAGGGACGGGGCGGGACTACATGATGGAGGGGCAGGGGAGGAGCGTGGCTAGGAGGGGGCGGGGCACAGCAGGGAAGGCGGCTGGGGGCAGGGCGGGGCATGTCGAGGCTGGGGGCGGGGCGAGGCGGGGGGGGGCGGGGGGAGTGGGGATATTAGGCAGGGCGGCTGAGAGGCGGAGCGGGTCGAGACGCTGAGAGGCGGGGCGGGGCGGTTGA